>OX419592.1:11814403-12125912 GCA_948473455.1 Teleiodes luculella | reverse complement strand
AAGGCAAACACAAGTGTTCATCACATTAATGTTTGTCCTGGGCGGAATTCGAACCCGCGAACCTACGCTTCGAAGGCAGACGTACTACCAACTGGGCTGCTGGGCCGTGATGTTACGTTACGTATGTTTCTAGTGTGCAACAGAGTATAAAAAAAAGTCAAAGTTTAATTCGAAGATTTTACAAATCACTTTTCGACGTCGAGGCGAGTTCACAATTTGGCGCTCTCCGCCTTATGATTTAGTCAACAATTTTCCTGTGGGAATGAAGTTTTTTATCGCAAAACATACAATTTTTTGTGCTTTTTTATAAAACAAACTATCTCCATATCAAATTTTATTGAAACCCTTTGAGTGGTTTAGACGTGATAGTGGAACAAAATATTTAAAAATCTGAACATCTTAACATAACTATTATACTTTTACGTTTATATTTATTAATTTTAGTTTGACAATAGGTTACTGATGTAAATTAATTCTAAAACGATTTGAAACAAAATGTAAAATGTATTTTTTTATGTTAAAGTGTAATTTACCTGTAAGAAGGAGAAAGTTGTGAAGTTTTTAACTTTTGTTCTCTCAGTTCACAGTTTTGATGACTGTAAATGAAAGGGTTCAATTCTCTTTGAATTTACTTTGAAAATTCTGAAGTTGATTCCCTATTCACTTTAGAATGGGGAACCTTACTTATTAAAATGGGACCGGGGAGTGCTTACCTTGGAATATACTTTTCAGCTTTGTAATAATATGTTTTAAATTATTTTAATTGTTAAAAATTTAAAAAAAAAAATCCTGCAAATAGGCTCAACGTTTTCTACATTTATCGCTTTATATTAAAAGAAATGAATAGCTGAAATATATTCCACAAAACTGGATAATACTAGTTATTGTCAAAATAAAGTATGTCATATAATTATCATCATTTCACCGAGGTTTGTACGAATCGACGAAAAGCGTTCGCGGCAAGTAATTTAAATAAATATAAAATGCTTACGATAAACCATTTGCATTTTTAAATCATCTCAGAAATTTATTTGGAATTAAAATCCATACTTTATGAAACGTAAATATCAGGTAACTCAATGGTTGAAATTCAAAGGCTACGTCACGGATCTCGTTACCGACGGACGACGCTGCAGCAGTGGAGTAAGGACTTACTCACGCCAATCCATACCATTCAGCCCTCGCCGTGCTTGAATCTGTCTGTAATGTGGCCCAAGTTATACACTGTAACCGCCTGGTCACAGCTTTGCGCGGCGGCAGCAGCGGCGCGGCGGCGCGGCGGCGCGGCGGCGCGACCTGCGGCGCGAAACTTGCCAGAACGTTTGTATTGTGACATTTTACGATATTTTCGAACACTTAGCGTTACATGACTCAAAACGTTACTTTTTTTTAATCTTATTTGTGCTACATTACAGTGTTGAAGTCATTTTCTAAGTAAAATAACACAAAAGTTACTTTTTGCATGAAAATTGAACGGTTTTTGCAAAAGTTAGGTAATTTTATACCTTTAACAATTTCTTAATTTCGGTGGTACATTTTTAGCAGGTTATTAGAAATGAAAAAAAAAAAAAGTTCTCTAGTTAATTTTGATTATGGGTTACTGGCAACATTCCGCTGGTAGCATGTCGCGCCGCGCGTCAAGTAAAGCTGTGGCCAGGCCCTACTAAGGCCTCACACACAAAACTGCGATGCGATGTGAATCAGATCAGAAGTTCTTGCGATGCATTCGTGCGAGCTTGCAGAAAGATGCGATGCGATGCGAATGCGCAGTTTTGTGTGGGAACCCTTAGCTTTGGCGTTAGAGCATCGGTAGGTGAGTGGCTAGAGCCGTTGACTTTCTTTCGGAAGTTCACAGGTTCGTGCCTTGGCACGTACCGTACGAGTATATTTGATTTCCGAATTTATATGAAACCTGCAAAGTGTAGTTCAAAGGTTGAGTGTTAAGCCAACCCTATCACACTAAGAGTCCAAGAGAGAGAAACCATCTAATGAAGGTTATATCACACCAGTCTTAACAAGACAGCTGTTGTCACGACTAATAACTGAAATAGACTTTGCGTGTCCTGTCCTCCAAAGCACCAGTCAAGTTTCCAATGAAAAAGCACATCAAGGATAGGAGAGGTAAATTCTGCCGCATGTCCATGTCCATTAAGTCGACTCCTACAACACCCACATAAAAGATGAAATCGGTTAGTCTAAGTTGCAAAAACCCATGCCAAAATAAAAGTATTTCTCAGAATCTTACTCCTTGCACCACGTATTCAAGAGCAATGCAGCCAATGCACCATGTCTAAAACGGCAGCATTTGTCCGTATAACGCCTCTATTTATTTCAGAAAAGAACCAGTTTAGTTTGATCTGATCGGGCAGGAGCTGCGCGACTGTTTGTGTTAAAAGTTAGGCTTGTCGGGGCGTTGGCAGCTTCGATTGAGTTTCAGCTTGTGTGTAGTCTGGTGAATTCGAGAAGTATTTGGGTGTTTCACTTTGTTTTGCTGCATTTTGCTGCTGTGGAAGATTTCTGGTGTTTGTTTGGACGAAAAAGGCAGGGTTGGGTGGAATGGATGGCTAGTAGATTTCCGTTAAAAGGCCTATTTTTAGGGTTCCGTAGCCAAATGGCAAAAAACGGAACCCTTATAGATTCGTCATGTCTGTCTGTCTGTCTGTCTGTCTGTCTGTCTGTTTTTTTTTTTTTTTATACTGTTGAAACTTGGTAAGTAGATGTATTCTGTGAACCGCATTAAGATTTTCTTACAGAAATAGAAAAAAAAACAATAAATTTAGGGGGTCCCCATACATAGAACTGAAACTAAAAAAAAAAATTTTCGTCAAACCCATACGTGTGGGGTATTTATGGATAGGTCTTTAAAAATGATATTTAGGTTCCTAATAACATTTTTTTCTAAACTGAATAGTTTGCGCGAGAGACGCTTCCAAAGTGGAAAAATGTGTGTCCCCCCCCTCTAACTTCTAAAATAAGGGAATGATAAAACTAAAAAAAATATATGATGTGCATTACCATGAAAACGTCCAACGAAAATTGGTTTGAACGAGATCTAGTAAGAAGTTTTTTTTTAATACGTCATAAATCGTAAACCGCAATTTACCTTTCACTATTATTAAAACATCGATCAACGCCACAACGAACTTCAAAAACTTTTATATTATGTTACTGGCTGCTATGAAACCCTTCATGGGCGATTCCGACTCGCACTTGGCCGCTTTTTTATTTACTTCTTTGTTAAGTGTTCTTAATAAAACAGTAAAAAAAATGTCCGACTTAAGTTTAAACTTTGCTTTTCCTAGCGGCTTTGGGACATTTTCCCGTGGGATTTAAAATTATTCAAGTTTGGAATTAGCCCGCCTAGAAGATAGTAGGTACGTCACCGCCATTGTTTCTGATTTGTGATGCCAGTAAGTAAGTAAGGAACCAGTGTTCAGTTTGTAAATACTAGATTTAAGAGGTAGAGAAATTAAACAAGAAATAAATGTTTTAATTTCTAAACTAGCTTTCCGCGCCGCGGCTCCGCCCGCGAGATCAGCTATTCCCGTGAGAATGAGTTATTTTCCCGCGGTAAAAAGTAGTCTGTGTCACTCTCCATCTTTTCAACTAACTCTATGCCGAAAATCAAGTCGATTGGTTGCTTAGTTAGGGCGTGAAGGAAGGACAAAAAAACGAACAAACACACTTTCACATTTATAATAGCCTTTCTTCTTTGGCAACTGGTTGCGAATATCGGTTGCCAATGTGGCTGGAGGGGATTTGACTACCCTTGCATAGATATTTTGGCCAGTAAAATTACGTATTTCCAAGAACGCGTATTTCCTTATTCCTGATTCAAAACGATTTTCAGTTACATGACATTTCCTCATCTGTTTTCGACTGCCTTTCGTTACTGTCATCGGAAGTAAAGAGCAAGTTGACACGTTAAATTGTCCCCACTTTTTCTTTCTCCTGTCATCAGCTGACAAGTCGGTACGACGACGTCGGAATTTCATAGCGAAAAATTATTGTAATTCTTTGTCAGTTGTCAGCACTCGGCACGGCTTGGATGTGAAATATTTTTAAAAGTGTTTAGACATCGACATAAAATAATTTTACTCTTCAAAAGCTTTTGTATACAAAAAATCTCCTTTGGGGACGGCTGAAGCTGAACCTACCACCAATTAGCTCACGAAGTAAGCACATGAAAAACAAATCAAAAGATAGCTTTATAAAAGCAAGAGAGGTAGTTACCTAATCTCTACCAACTAGCTGAGCAAATTGCATCAAAATTTGGCACGCAGATAGGTTATTATGCTAGAAAAGAATCTTCAAAATTTTACCCCATCCATACTAACCCCTACTCCTTATTATTATTAAAACCAGAAAAAATAAAAAAATATTATAAACGCGAAAGTAACTCTGTCTGTCTGTCTGTTTGTTACGCTTTCACGCCAAAACCACTGAACTTATTTTGATGAAACTTGGTATGGAGATAGAATAGACCATGGGAACGGACATAGGCTACTTTTTACCGCGGGAATTAACCTTATTCCCACGGGAAAGACTGTTAGCGCGGGCGAATAAACCTTACTACTACCCTTTTATACTATTCTGAAAATTTCGTCGCAGCAAAAAAAACCGCCGGTGTATTTTTTTATGGAATTGACGATAGGAACAAAAAAACTCTGAACTCATCAACAATATGGCAAATATGAAAATTATTCTTATTGATAGATTAAATAATTATCTATTATTGTTCTGTGTTTTTTACTGGATTTTAGTACCTAACACGTCATTCTCGAACTAAAATTGCTTTCATTGGGTTTCGCAATCAAGTTCTATTCACATCTGGCTATTGTGTTTTAAAACAAAGGACGGAGCCCAAATCAATTTGCTTGTTTGTCAGAACAATTTGTACTATATTTGTTTATATCAGGTGGTGCAACTTCATCAAGAATTTGGTTTGACATTGTTACCAAAGTCAAATAAATGGATTGAGAAAACCGTTTTGATTTTGTTTCTGTGTGTTTATTTGTAACCTTAGCTGAAATAGATCAAATTTTGTTAATATAGCATAGTAGACTTTTTGCTGAAATTTGTTTTAAAAGAAAATCCGCTAGAAGTATTATAAATATATATAAAAGTACTTCATTATGAACATCTCAGATTTTCATGGTTGTATTGTATTGTTATTCTGGTGCTAACCAAACTAGAACTAATTCCAAAGTGCCGACCCGATTACATACAATTTTCTTCATGACTGTAAACTAGAAAACAACTATGGTGTGTTTCATATTAATCCGAACAAAAGGTCATTGACGCCCGCATACAACGCGCACATTTTTTTAAACGATACGTTAGAACTATAAAGGAAATAATCGCAAAATACGCAATTTGGCATACCGTAGCAGAAGGCAGAGTGAGCGTGTGACCGCCAGACATTTTAGCGTTACATTATTTTTAATTACTTTCAAGAAAAGAAAGAGGTCAGTGAACTTTTGTCCGGATTTGTACGAAACAGACCATATAATGTAGGGACAAAGGCTATTGTACATATTATGGTGCCTGGGCCTGACGGGAACAGGTATCGTCAAAGCAGATAATCTTCGCAGATTGTGGTGAGAGATGGCCGTCCATTGTTCATTTACCCCATTTAACTAACAGTGACGACACGTTCCTATTTAGTCGCTTCGGCTAGTCCACATAGGTATTAAATACACGTTTCAAATCAAAAGAGTACTCTAAACCGAAGAGCATGCATGAGGAGATTAATTAATGTGGATGAAGCAAAAGAAGTGTGTTTGGATCGTAGCAAGTGGAAGGAAGTGGTCTCTGCCTACCCCTCCGGGAAAGAGGCGTGACTTTACGTATGTATGTATGTTCAAATCAAAATTATAATATTATTGTTGTTTTAGAAACAATCAATTAAACTCAACATTCGTAAATAAATTGAATGAAATTTATAAAAGTTATCGATTTGAAATATGGAATGAGAAAGAATTTACTATTGTTATGTATTTTTATAAAACAAAAATAGTATATTATTGTTATAATTTTGTATACCAAATTAAAGTTGGTCGAATGTGTGATCCCGTATTTCCATATAATGTACCTAACAACTGTTCACCACATTTGCACAAATAAAGTTTCTTTCTTTCTTTCTTTCTTTCTAATAGTTTTCATGGTTATGTTTGTTCTGACATGGCTCCCATAACGACTTCATTCGTTGATAGTAGCCGGGATCAATGGATTTACGTGCCTTGCTATTGCTTGTTGTTATATTCCGGTGAAGTGAGCCTGCTTTAGTCATGCACTTGTTTGACATACGCATTCCGGACTCTATTTGCGAGTGGGGTAACGAGCCCAATTCTGCCTGAGACGTCCATTAGTTTAACATGTCAAAGTGGGCACGGAGCCGTGTGAGACCTGCTATTATCGAATATCCAACCTCATGCATAAAACATAGTGGCTTTGAACGGCTGATAATTATATATTTTTTAAGTAATTTTGTTTTTTAAAACTGCTATCATTTTTACACGACTGGTAAAGCCGAAAGGAATGTTTTGTTTTTGATTTGTTCCTATAATGTGCTCCCATCTACAACTTAAATGCAATAACCGATTTGAACCAATAAGGTATGTGTATGTCATTGGCTATATTCAAATTGCATGAAAGACTTTTTTCAAAAAGACTGGAAAAAAGTAATATATTGTTTACTGGTCGTGCTTTCAAACTAATTTTGTAGGTAGATAGAATAGATGATAATTTCCTTCTTTGAAAATATATACTAAAATAAGACACGGTATAATTAAATTAAGGTACGTTTCCCGTAACGACCTTTATATAGAGTTTTTGTCTGCGTAATAAAATGTTCTCTTATTATCCTTAACGCTTTCACCAACAGTTCTAGGAAACATTTTGTTTGGAGCACTAATTTACAGCGATGAGGCACCCCTTTAATTTATATTTTAGATTTTAGTATTCATAAACGGTGATAAGTAAAAAGAAATAGAAATAAGAAAAGTTCGCCAAGTACGAGTATAGTGGCGATATTGAAAGTTATTAAAATGCAACTAACAAAATTTACTTAGTTTAGAAATTTGAAGTATGAATAATGGTTTTACTCTTAGAGTATAAATAGAAAACTTTCTATTTTCCAAGGGTTTTTACCTATTCAATACGTCTCGCACTAAAAGATAAAAACTTACTCTAAGTGAAATTACATCACCGAAAGCTAGTGTGATATTATTTTATGATTATATTTATTGTACAAATCAGTTTCTATATATAAAAATATTTATACTAATCAGTAAATAATATAATTTCCACAATTACCTCAACTGTAAATTGCACTTTTCAAGTAAATAAATAAAAAAGCACTTACATTATTGTATAAAAAAAAGAAAGGAAATACGTGATAAAATGTTCACTCTCTCACCAGAACTTCATCACACTTGACCCCTATAAGGTAAAGACGTATCTCGTCTGCCCTTTTAATATAATTAGTCTGCGGACGTAACTCCATTAGTGGCCCACAATAGTGCGATTCACCCTGGTATTATGAACTATAATTGTATTACATTATATTATTACAAGTAAATACTTAATTATATATTTTTTAATTGGAAGATACTTATAATATTTATATTTAAAAGATTTTGAAATTTTCGTATTTTGTTTATATTTAAGTTAGGTAAATAACTCTATAATCATATTTTTTTATAGAACGACTTTTCAATTAGGTACTTACTATGAGTCATCGCAATATTTTTCTTCTATCTATGTATAAACTTCTATCTATTCTATCTATAATATAATAAAACAGTAGAGGGTAAATGTCTGTAAGAAGTGAAATAGAACAAATCCGGATTTTTTTTGTTTCTCTTTTTTTTACGGGCTAATCTCTGGAACTGCTGTAACCGATTTAAATAAAATTTTGCAAGATGGTACCTTAACCCCCGTTTAACAACTTAGTTACTTTTTACCGTGGGAAAATATCTAATTTTGATGGGAAACTGTGCATGGAATAGTCAAAATACAAAGCGGACATAGCCGCAGGCGACAGCTAGTGCGAAATATAAAATCTCGGAATACCAAAACTAAATTTACATGTAATGCATGATTTTCTTTATGTAACTAACCAGCTATTTTACAAAACATTCTATTAAAATAGCATAAATGAAAAAAAAAATGATAGCTCAAAATGCCAAAAAAATATATATCTCCATTTACTGGGGAACTCCAAAAAGGGGTAACTCCAAAACTTATTAGTTTCATTAACAGCAATTGTATTAGTTTTCCATCAGAGGGCGCAACGTCGAAATTAGCCCGTGGACACACGGAAGGAGGGGGCGATGCGATTCTTCCTTATCTAACGTCGTTACGGGAAGGCCACTGACTTCTCCATGAATTAGAGATTCTGGATCTACACAGGAAAAAACTAGTCAAATTTACCTTTTCCCCACATATTTGAGACTAGCTTTCCGCCCGCGTTAACAGGTTTTCCCGTGGGAATGAGGTGTTTTCCCGCGGTAAAAAGTAGCCTATGTGTTAATCTAAGGTGTCAGCTAACTCCATACCAAGTTTTATTCAAATCTCTTCAGCCGTTTAGACGTGAAGAAGTCACAAACATACACACTCACAAACTTTCGCTTTTATGATAATACTAGCGACCCGCCCCGGCTCCGCACGGGAAAATGGTTATTGTGGGTTATCCTTAAGTATATTATGCATGTATTATACATATAAACCTTCCTCTTGAATCACTCTATCTATTAAAAAAAACCGCATCAAAATCCGTTGCGTAGTTTCAAAGATTTAAGCGTACAAAGGGAGGGACATAGGGACAGAGAAAGCGACTTTATTTTGTTTGACTTTATTTTATGTAGTGATAGTGATGATATATAATGTGATGTCATATGTGACTAGTGTGAAGTGTGATTATTACAACAAGCCCTTTCATTTGCTAAATCACACGGCATAATTTGGAAACTTTTCTTTTTAATTCCAAAACAATTAGGTATGCCTAAAGAGTAATGGTTGCCTGGAAGAAATCGCTTATAGGCCACTTGCCCTATCCTTGTAAATTTTACTGTACTACTTTTTTTTTGTTTTGTGCAATTATTTTGATTTGATTTGAAGTTTCATCGTAGGTCGAAAATTCGTTATTGACACGTCCGTCTTTGGATGTCGGATTTACATAATGTGTGTAATTTCAACTTATACTGGGGTTAATTTTCGACCGAAAGTGCTCTAGAACTTGAGTTAGTTAGTTTTCTGTTATTAGTCGGTCCAGTAGTGTCAGAGGAAATTAGTGTTGCCAGACGGACGGACGGGCATAACCATGAGTGTGATCCTATAAGGGTTCCGTTTTTGCTTTTGAAGGTAGGTGCAGAACTCTAAAAATATAAGGTCTAGATTTGATACTATGGTTTGTTTCATATTAATCTGGAAAAAAGGTCATTGACGCCTGCATGTATACGCAATGCGCTTTTTTTTAAACGACACGATTATACTATAGAAAATGATCGCAAAATGCGTAATTTGGCATACCGTAGTAAAAGGCAGGGTGAGCGTGTGACCTTGCCAAACATTTTAGCGTAACATTTTTTTTAATAACTTTCAAGAAAAGAAAGAGGTCAATGAACTTTTGTTCGGATTTTATGAAACAGACCATAATTGTACGTTTTGTTTTAGTTTGGCAAAGCGATGTTTACCCTCATTGCATTACCAAGTACCTTGACGCTTCCAGATGTCGCAATTCGACTCCTCCGTGAAACAATAGACCCGGGGGGGTACCCCACTAAGTAATTGGTAAATCGAGTTCCCGCTGCTGTAGCTAGCTAGAAGTAATATTATTGACAAACTTACTGCTGCCTTTTAGTCATCTGATCTTTTAAATTAAGATGGATTCCAATTTTGCGTCTGGCAGGACTGCTGTTTTTTAAAATAATGGCGTTGCACCGACGAATTTATTCCGTTAGTTTTGTAAAATGTTTTTTTTTTTTTGAGTTTAATTTTTCTCGACAATAAGTTTAATCGGTCCTGCGCTGCCCGCATGTAGCGGCTTCCCGCGACACTTACCAGATTGTGGAGATCCTTCGGGGAGGCCTTTGTCCAGCAGTGGACGTCTTTCGGCTGAGATAATGATGATGATGATAAGATTAATCCTCATAGCATGTTAGGCTAGTGTCTACATATCTAGTATCTTATAACTATAGCTACCTAATTTAATACTTCGGTACAAAAATCAATAATCGATCTTGCATTTAGTTATAAACTACTAAATGATTAAATTATTTTATTCACGCTATCTGTTAAATGGACATTTTGCTTATAAGCATTTATTAAGAGACCGGAGAGATTTATATAAATAAACTAAAACAATTAACCGCGAGTAATAATTCCGTTCCCCTAAGACTAAAGTGAGCGAAACTGTGAGATAAAAAGTCATTTTTTACATAAGGTTATAAAATTTCTAAACCAATTTTACTCCACGATTTTTTATTCTGAGTTTCCAACCAAAATTCGATTACATTTCTCCAGCCACTATCCATTTTAGCGTAGGTATAGAATTACACTGATATAAATATTTTCTTATATTTCTCAGTAGGTAGATATTATTGATTCTACCCTAAAAAGACACCTAAGGGTGTCCTTGTAACCGAACTATCTCGACGTGGGTCTCGATTCTTACTTTAAAAAGAGGAAAAAAAAAAACAGCAGATGCTCTATACCTTTTTAAGTCAAAGCAATTTTCTGCATCCATAAAGTTAGGTATAAGTGTAACTTAGTGATTTCTTAAAATAAGTACTGGTCATTTTATGGTCCTTATTATAGGACACAGTAACAGAATAGTAGAAGAAAGGAAAATAAAATAGTAATCATGTGTAGTCCAACAAGAAAAATAAACGTCGCCATATTGCAGAATTTCAATGGACCTAATTTTAAAATGGAAATTGTTGCCAGAAACTTAAAAAATACAAGACTGTGGCGCCTCCAGCGCAATATTTTTGTTTTTCTGGTCAGGTTTAAGTAATAAGCCAAAAAGTATTATTTTATATTTTGTTTGTTTGAAAATTAATAATTTTATATTTCAGTCAACAAAAACAAGAACAAACAAAGATCTCGTAACTAAACTTGTCTTCATCTCTTCACTTAATGCGCTTTGTATTTCGCGATAATTAAACCTGTCAATCATTAGTTCCCGCGCGTCATTCGCACTGACGTTTTGTGGGAGTTCGAAAATTCGGATATAATAGAAGAGGAAAGATTTATTTACTAAGGTGTGATAGACACAGGAAAAGGTTGAAATGAATGAGATCATTATTTTAATCATAAAGTTAGTTTCATAAGTGAAAAGACTGAACTCTCTCATCACAATAAAGAAAGGCTCTACTCATCATAATAACAACCACCTAGAAAAAAAAACATAAAAATACATGTCATACTTCGATTGCAAAACAGATCTAATAATGAATAAATATACAATACATTATTAAAATTTAACATGCATAGTTTTATTCGTAAATGTGGTTATTTGGTCATGGATTAAAGGTATTAAAAAAATTAAAAGATTTTAAAATTTTGCATAGTGACAATCAGAATCGCGGGCACTCTATCTTTCGTAACGTAACAACTAGAGCGAATCGTATCTACGTGACGTTATCTTTATTTAGAGGGCATATATATTGTGGTATGAGACAATATAGAAAATTGAATATTGTAACCCAGCACGCTAAATAGCACTTTCGAATAATTTGTTTAGTGCTTTTGATCGTGGATGCGCCAATGAACCTTATACAAATCTTCTATCTCTATATAGATAATAAAACTGTAGAGGTCAAATGTCTGTACATAGAAAAAAAAAGATGAAATCCGAGTCAGGAGGATGTAAGAAGTGAAATAGAACATTATGCAGACAATTTTCTTTTTTTTGTTATTCTGTCTGTTTGTCGTCGCGTTTTCCCAAACATAAGACTAATCTAGATCGATTGTTTACCTCCGAAAGTATTCTGCGAAATCGTTAGAGCCGTTTCCGAGATCACAGAAATATACATAAAATTAAATATACAAATTACTGCTCGTTAAAATGTATAAGATAGAAATTAATTTACATGATTTGAAAAAGTTATACCATTTATTGAAAGTCCAACGCAAAAACTTTTACATCATGAATAAGAACCTTATGAGGACGTTTATTGAAAGTTCGGTATCAGTGATATCATTTCTGAAGATCCTTTTTGTTAAGATCATGTTTGACACAGATAAGGCAAATGATTTTCAAAATACGACCGCGCCTGAGGCTCTTATACAATTTCAGTTACTTGTTGTCCCAAACTCTTAGGATGTCTTTTTGACACCTTTTTCAATATTTTGCGGTTGGACGAAATTAAACTTAGATAACTTGGTACCCGGGGTAATAATTCCAATGAATAACTCGAAGTTATGGCGTTCGAATGTTTCTAAATTAAAGATGTGTTTATAAATGAGGTTTCTTTTGCTGTTAGATAAATACTATTACACATTGATACTACATATGAAATAGAATAAGTTTCTAAAGAAATACAATAATATACTCCCAGATGACCTGGTTCTTGTTTTTCACATGAATTTTATTGAAGCTGTAGAGGCAGTAGTAGTTATATTTTCTTTTGAGATGCACTATACATTGCACGAAATAAATATTTGTCAACAGCCAATTCATGCTTCTCAAAGGAAAAAGATAGAACAACTCAAACTAAACACTGGTAAATCCCCTCTAAAAATAGATCTTGATTTCAGGTTTGATGTGGTTCTACTTGTAGTGTAGTGACGCTCACGCACACACTTAAACGAGCAACTCGCTTGATCAGCAATATTTAGGTATATAAGTTAGCACTTAGTAATAATAAATCTCTTTGGTTCAACGTCTCTACGTGTTTCATTCACATTGCCTCCAGTAATCTCCCACTCGCTATTGGATGGCGACCCTGCCAGCGCGGCCGTAGGCTGCGTTGGTTGGCATGGAGAATTAAAGAAAAATTTATTGCAAGATTTAAACAACTCCGTGCACAATCAAGGAAAAAAAAGAAAGAACCAGAAAATCATATAGTGAGTACAGGAGATTACAGTAACAACGTTACAGTACTTACCACGTAGAAGTGACACGTCACAGATACAATGACTTACGTTCCAGCGAAGGCAAGAACACTACGCCGCCGAATTCGAAGTCCACAAGGCAACCTCCAAGAAGCAACGGGGATATTCCAACAAATTTGCAACAAATGAAGGCACGCCGAAGATTCAATTCCACTCCACAAACGTTGCAGTGAATCACAAAAAATGGCACACAAGAATATTCGCACGAGCACTACGAACAACGTAGGAAGGCGAATGATGGAAATTCAAATTATAATATGTAACAAAAATCCAGGAATACGGATAAGCATATTATCAAATAACCGAAGACGGATACATGAGTATTACGAAAGTAAATTAATTGATAAAATATTAAATATGAACAATGGAAGAAATCACGACTACACAAGTCGATCCCTCACGTCAGCAAATACCATAGATGGTGATACGACGCGACTAAGTATATTATTATGGAATAAGTATATTTAAGAAAAGTGAACATGAGTGAATAAACTCCAAAAATAAGACAAAGAATACCAAATTAAGGAAGACGACATCATACTGCAGCTATGAAGTTAAAATCTATGAAAATCGTATTCGAAATATACACCGAGAAAGATAGACAAAACGCATTCCACGAGGTCTGATCAACCAAAGGATGTGAAAAGTCAAAATCAGAAAATGGAAAAGGAAAGGGTTATTGACCGAAAAAGTGACACGCGTTGCATTGTGCGCGCCATGCCACGAGCATGTTTCAGCCGAATCAGCAAAATACGCTTGGATTCAAGACAGCGATCGGACGATGATTGCGAAATGATGACTAGGTAGAACAATGTAACTACCTATGTATGTACCAAGACCGGATGGATGGTATTGGAAGACAAACATGAAAATATGGTATAGAAAAAATTGAGAGTTAGCCACTTTATTCGATCATAGTGCGAACTGCGTTCCTCCGTGAGAATAGTTGGCACCAAGAAGGTTTAAAAGAATAACTCCGATATTAAAATGAAGATTAAATTCTGATTAACTGAAGAAAAGAAACAGATTACTTGAAAATTGTATGAACCTGAAAATATGGTTTTATTTGTGATATCTCGATCGTAATCTACCGTAAGTGTGTTAGCGAGAGATTTACAATTCAAGAAAAAAATATAAAATATAGAAACTTTAAATATGAACAGAAAAATGCACCGTGACAGCAAAAATGCAGTTCATCGAACGCACGACCACACGAGGTTGAAGCGCGTGACACGCCTGAGCGGACTCAGCAAAAACGCTGTATGATACGAGTACAAAGACCCATAGTCATATGGCTCGCTATCGAATATGACATAAATAATTTCAAGGACATGACAAAAGCGACAATAATGAAAAGGAAAAGTGAAAATTGAAGCTTAGTGAACTTTTTTTTTTATTGTGTGTTTAATAATAGTAAATTCATTTTTTATTAGAACTTTACATTTTCTTTAGAACTTAACATAATGAACTTTCGAATGGACCCAAATAGTATGTATTTTTAATTAATGTATTTTTAATTAATAATTTTAGAATTTTAGAATATTTTAATATTTACTTACTATTTCGTTATTATTATTATTATTATTTTTTATTGTAGGTAAAAATGTGTATCAAGTGATTTGCTCCACATTTTTTTTGCAATGCCCCGGGAAGGGATGAACTAAAAGGGGAGGTGTAGTGTAGTGACGCTCACGCACACACTTAAACGAGCAACTCGCTTGATCAGCAATATTTAGGTATATAAGTTAGCACTTAGTAATAATAAATCTCTTTGGTTCAACGTCTCTACGTGTTTCATTCACATTGCCTCCAGTAATCTCCCACTCGCTATTGGATACTAAAAACATTTTACCATTCAGATAATTTCCGATAGACCATGGATCAAAAGGTTCAGTTCTAGACATTTTCCGGTTTTCAAATTCAAACGGTGCATTAAATACCGAAATATCTTTTTAAAAGCGACCTGCAATGCGCCATGCTTCGAAATTCAAACTTTCCCACCAGCCAGGGTCCTCAGCCCGGATAATCCCGGGGCAAGCCTTGTTTGACACGGGCACCCGGGTAAACACAGGCAGCGGCCATTAAACCTGTTTGTTTAGGTTGCGTTACACATTATTATAGTGTTATTTTTTGTTTGCCCGACCTTTCAAATTGGTTGGCTTGTAAAGACTGTGATTAGTTTGCCGAAAAAGTGGGTTGCGGGGGTAAGCGCCGTGATCTTCTTAGGGTGGTTTAGTAAGCACAGCTTTGCCTGAAATTGTTGTTGCGAGAGGTTATAAGGGTTATTTAGTTCCCCCGCAAGTCCGGTGAAGCTTGATTGGTCGTACCTTTTCGACACAAGCATAGGTCAATAAAAAATAAAAAAAGGGTTATTTAGTTTAATAGTGCACATATTTCGTATACGCAGTCGGTAGATCACGTTTCATCATCATCATCATCTCAGCCTGTAGACGTCCACTGCTGGACAAAGCCCTCCCCCAAAGGTCTCCACAATGATCGGTCCTGCGCTGCCCGCATCCATCGCTGGATCACGTTTAAAAGAAAAAAAAAGTATTTATATTATTTTTACAAATACTGTCACTCTTGTTATCCCCCCTTCAGCAGTGATATTCTTAAAGGCCGGTTTCTAAAGCTCGAGGTTGAATCCGCTGTGCGTTTACAAATCGGCATTCAGGAGGAGTATAAAAAAAAAAAAAAAAAAAAAAAGTTTATTTCGGAAAAACAGACAAAGTTACAGCTTTAGAATCTGCCAAACTGCATGGCAGTTTGAAGGCAGAATAATACTCCCATTTACATCTGTCACTTATACATACGGGTACACATCGCATTGTTGTTATTGTTAACACACACTAAGTATAATTATAGTTTATTTTAGCATTCTATACTATTTGTTTTACAAAATTTATCTAGCAACCACTTCTTAGTTTTACTCTTAAAATAACTTTTGGTAGTACATTCTGTTTTAATTTCTCTAGGCAAGTCATTAAATAATTTTGGTATGATATATTTTCTAGTCCTTTTACCGTAATAGTTGTTTACCCTAGGCACCATAAGTATCTTGTTTGCTACCTGTCTTGTATGTAAAAATGGACGCGCCACCGGAACTTTAAATTCATTGCTATCAAGGCCTTCCAGTGCGATTAGTAACAGTATTTTATATTTTCAAACGTCAGAATGTGGATCCTATATTGAAGATTCATCATCATCATTTCAGCCAGTAGACGTCCACTGCTGGACAAAGACCTCCCCCAAAGATCTCCACAACGATCGGTCCTGCGCTGCCCGCATCCAGCAGCTTCCCGCGACCCTTACCAGATCGTCGGTCCACCTTGTACGGGGGATTGAAGATTATCTATACGTATCAAGTTTGAAGCAAATTAGATAAAATATTCTTTCCATTGTATTTTTTACCTATTTAAACGTAAACTGGCCTTATCTTGAATTCATTTAAATTCGAAATCAAATTTCAGCATCAATCAGTTCTTAAAATGTTCGCACTGACTAACGATATTTTATTCAGCAGACTCTACGCCATACATCAGCTAAACCACGGGCACGGGTTATATGCCTCTAATAAATCCTATCCACTATGTACGAACCGACCATACAGTCAAGAGCACGCTAAGCTGAAAACTTTCAACTTTCCACCGCTCTTATGTCTGTTAAATAAGGGACAGAATCGCGGTGCGCGTGTTTAGCTTGCCCTGCTTAGCTTGACCGTACATCCAAAATACATATAATATTATCCAACATTAAGGACCCGAAAAACTACAAAGAAATGCCAAGAAACATTAATCTCGTGTCATTCTGCCTCATACAAAATGACTTATACTAAGTGCTACGACGGTTTTTGTATAGTTTGACAAAACGAAAGAATCTATTATTGATGCCGAGGTATTCCCTTTCCAATTCGGACTTGGACCAATTAAGTTATGAGAATAGTATGTTACTGTCGAGTTCAATCAAGCTGTGGTTGTAGCTATGTAGGTCAAATCAGATTGGTCTGAAATGATATTGTGCTGGTTATGAGTAAGAAAAATTGATCTACGTGTTTCAGTATATTATAATTGGTATTGATTGCTTGCTTTTCGTTAACAGCTCATATAGGCTCGAGCCTACCCTGATATTAGGGTGAATAGGCTTTAGTCGACCACGCTGGCCCAGTTCTGAAGTTCTGTTCCCAGTGCTGGCCAGAACTTCACACACAACATTTGAATTTCTTCGCAAGTGTGTGCAGGTTTCCTCACGATGTTTTCCTTCACCGTAAGAGCGTCAAATAAACGTACATATGAATTCGAAAACTGAAAACACATTGGTACGTGCCGAGGTTTGAACCCGCGAACTTCTGAATTAAAGTCAACGGGCTTAGCCACTTGGCCATCGACGTTCTCTTGCTTGCTTGCTTTTCTTGTAGGTTTCAAGATTAACCTCCTTTATCAACAAAAGCATAGGTCAATTAAAAAAAAACAGTCACCCCTCTTCTGCGGATTAAACTTGGATAATGCAAGAAACTACTAAAGACTAGGCTGTATGGGCTTAGATCCCTTTGCCTTTCCCACAAGGGAGAAAGAAATTAAAAAAAGGGTCCGGTAACTTTACGTATTGTGCTGGTTATGAGTAAGAGGAATTGATCTACGTGTTTTAGTGTTTCAGTATATTATACTTGGTATTGCTTGCTTGCTTATCCTGTAGGTTTCAAGTAAATTTTCTATTTATACTCTAAGGTTTGAAGATTAACCTCACGAACCCTTGTGTTACAAATTATTGAGCCGCCTAAGGGTAGTTCACACTACGACCGATTCCGTTCCGAATCCGAGAACGCTCACACAAACCGTCTCGGACGGAAAAAGAGCTTTCTTGAAATGGAATCGGATGGTAGTGCGTAATCGCTCTAAGGCTTCTGCATGGTCCAAGAAAATAAGGTCTAACAAGAAGACCACGTGACTGACACAAGCCTACGTCATTTTGCGTTGTTCATCCTTGTCTATTACACGCATTCGACAAGGATGAATCGGCAAAATGACGTAGGCTTGTGTCAGTCACGTGGTCTTCTTGTTAGACCTTGTTTTCTTGGACCACGGGCTTCTGCTTTCATGACTTTTTGATGTTTCGCGTTTATAATTTTTTTAATTGACCTTGAGAGCGCCGTTATTCCGTAGAAGTAGAAGCGAGTTTCGAAGTGCAAGTGTCCAGCCGCATGTGCTGCTTACTGTACCTAACATATTTTTTGTGCAATAAACAATATTTATTTGTTTGTTTGTTTTCAGAAATATTTTTCTATAGAAATTTTTCTATTTATACTTTAAGTACCTATATTGTTTTGTAGTACCTACTTTTCTAAAAAAAGCCATCATACCAAGGAGCTCGTTATTTTTTATACTTTAAAGGACATCATAGCTAGAAATTGTAAGAGGTACTAGAATAATACAACAAAACGTCTGAATAGGTTTCTTTCATCGAGAAAGGGGTCTTTTGTGAAGTTAATTGGGTTTTAATTTACTTAAAAGGACATTTAGAAACGGCTTTTAAAATTAACCCTCTTCTATAGCCATTTAGGTAATAGATATTTTAATACTGTAAATATCTGAGCGTTATGATTTAAACTTTATGTTATACACCGTGCTTTTTTAACCGTCTTACAAACGAAGCCCAATGTATATGCCCGTGATATAGAATATATTGGCAATGTTTTTTTTTTTATCAATAAAATAATAAAACCGTGAAGTAAAATAAAATAATGCAAAATATTTTTGAATCAACCTGTACATAATATTTACAATTTAGTAACAATTTGCGCATGCGTGAGAATCGTAAATAATGGGAAAACAAAAGAAAAATATGAGATAAACACATTTTTCGATCTCTCGATCGATTATTTTATTGAAAAAATCCTAGATTTTTTTTCTTAAAAAAAAAAAAAACATTGCCAAGATATTCTATATCACGGGCATATACATTGGGCTTCGTTTGTAAGACGGTTAAAAAAGCACGGTGTATATTCAATGCCAATTTTTTTCTTCCTTCCTGCGTTTTTTTCAAATAATAATTTGGTTTTCGGTAAAAGGTATTACACACACAAATATCGTAATAGTGTTTTAAGGATTCATATATCATTAATAGTATCACATGTTAATCCAATTCCTGTTATAAGTCATGCAAATCTTAGAGAAAGAAATTCTGTCAATTAGCTGAGGTGCTTGGGTTCTGTCTCAGGGTTGATTGCTACAAATGTAATGCAGCTTTCTATTGGTAGAAACTGACGGAAAAAAATATCAGTACGAAATAACATATGTGTTGAGAGGATCGGATCGCCTTATACTCGTACATCTATCTCTATCTCTATAATGTTAGATACTCTTTGTAGATATATGTCTTTGGGGTAGAGTCTCCCGCTCCCCCGCAAGTCCGGTGAAGCTTGATCCGTCGTACCTTTTCGACTCAAGCATAGGTGAATTAAAAAAAAAAAAAGTAGATATATGTCGGCGGGGTACTTCAGTTATCAAGCTCACACTATACAAAGCGTCAAATATGATATTTACAGACCAGCTTAAGCAGAGTGAAGCAGTACTAAGCTAGTGACCCCTCCAGGTAACAATGCCCGTACCCGCCAACGGGGGCGCGGCCAAAATCAAAATAAAAACTAATAATCAGAGTCGGAGCCCCTCAGGAATCGTCTCCTTCACGACATTTTTCCGTATCAACGCGCTAGGCCTAGGTTCGAGGCTCCCTTGAGCCGCCCTAGACGCGTGGTACATGACTACTTTGGGGTAGAGCCATCCGCTCCCCCGCAAGTCCGGTGAAGCTTGATTCGTTGTACTTTTTCGACACAAACTTAAGTCAATAACAAAAAAAACAGTTACACAGTCCTGCAGAGGGTCCACCACACGGCTTTCAACAATCTGCCGATAGAGAACCCTCAGCTTTTTCGGACATATTATGCGGTCATCTAAGCACAGTCTGGAAAAGCAGATTATATTGGGGAAAATGGAAGGCAGACGTGCTCAGGGTAGGGCGCCTACAAAGTGGTCCGACACAGTGAAGAGAGAAGTTGGCGGCAGCATCCATCGTGCAGTCCACTGCGCATATGAACGCACCCAATGGAGACTGGTTGTACGTGGTCGCGATCCTCAGCATTGAGGGAACGAGGATGAAGAAGCAGAGGGTCCGGCAACCTTACGTCACAATTGTCAAAAATGGCGGTAGTTCGCTGTTTTATCATACTATCATACTTCATACTATATTATTATAAAGAGGAAAGATTTGTATTTTTGTGTGTGTGAGTGTGTGTGTATGTTTGAAATGAATAAACTCAAAATCTACTGAAGATTTCAAAAATTCTTTCACCTCTAGAAGCTACATTCACCCTGAGTAACATGGGCTACCTTTTACCGCGGGAAAATGCCTCATTCCCACGGGACAACTGTTAACGCGGGCGGAGCCGCGGCGGAAAGCTAGTTTATAAATAACTAGCGACCCGCCCCGACTCCGCACGGGAAAATGATTATTGTGGGTTATTCTTAAGTATATTATGCATGTATTATACATATAAAACCTTCCTCTTGAATCCCTCTATCTCTTAAAAAAATGCATCAAGATCCGTTGCGTAGTTTTAAAGATTTAAGCGTACAAAGGGACATAGGGGGAGGGACATAGGGACAGAGAAAGCGATTTTGTTTTATACTATGTAGTAAAATTGCAGCTGGCAACCTTCAGGAACCCCAGAAGGTCGGAACACATCCCTATTTCTCAGAACGGCTTCCCATTTATATACGGTGTAAGAACTCGCATTATCATGTTCCATATTAAGCTGGCACAGGGGGCTCCAATCCATTACATGTAATATCCATCGACCCACAGACCCTCGGTTATGGGGTACCACAGAACATTTAAAAGAGGTTAGAAAGGCGATGTGGGCGGGGCCGGCGCGCCAAAACTATGAGCAAAACGCTCATACTTCACGCAAAGAAACGATCGCGCTGTCTAACTCACACATAGCTATAAAAATCTACATCAGTGTGCGTGCATGCGTATGATTCGTTTCCATTTGAAATCGCGTGATTGAGCGGCGCTATGATTGGCTAGATTTGAAATTGCAAATATGTGCGTAAACTTCATATTTATTGAAGTACAGATGTAGTGGAGGTGAAAGGTGGGGTGGAATCGGCGACACCGGATTTCATACGGACGGCGCATTATCGCCATTCTAACCTCTTTTAAATGTTCTGTGTGGGGTACAGTCAAAAACAAGTAAGTTGAACACCTTGCACTTAGCACCGTTCTTATGTCCATTGAATAAGAAACAGAATCGCGGTAAGTGTTCAGCTTGCCTTGCACTTGATCGTAATATCATACATGTATCGTGTAGGTTCAAATAATATTGCAAGGGATTTAATAGCGGAACGAAGATTTATTATTGCAATAGGTTAATTAGTCAATAGTATAGTTTGAGTAATTTAGTAGAAAGCCAGACTTGGTTTAAACTAATCTTTTTAAATTCTAACGTCAGTTTTAAAGCTTATAAAGAATATTTCTTTGATTTTCGCGGTTGATAATTACTTACACTACACACATTTTCATGGGTTATCTTATCTGCGCAGTTTACTTATGGTTATGAGTTATGACGAGACCGGATCAACTCAAAATTAAATTGTAGAGTTAATATCATAATCTTCCTAAGTTTAGTAATTATATCATAGATGTTTTCAGCTGAAAGAAAAAAACAATGGCGGATATCTACGTAAAAACTAATGTAACGCGCAATCCTTTTCGCCGTATTAACACCAGCAGATAATTATTATCACAGAGTAATCACTTATGCAGAGTGAGAGTTTTATAGCAATTTTTACGGTCCGTATAAAACGTTATCAGGGGCTCTGCTCGCAATAATTGCTCTGTGCAAAGATTATAGTTTTTTCTAGATGTGTCTGTTTATTTACTGAATTATTTCACAAAACATTGCAGAATTTCATTTTGAGATTATGTCATACATTCAGAAGAGGGTTTTTATTTTAAAATTATTTATCAATTAAGTTAACCGCTTGATTAAAATAATTATTGCTGGGTTTGACTGTTATATGTGATAACTTCAGGTAACCTTGTTATCGTGATGGTCAATTTTATACTGGATAATACATATTACGTTAATATTTTTTACTGTATCATTTCATAAATGTGATACAACTAACACATTTTTACTTTTGTTGTTTTTAAACATAATTTTACACGGTGGTTGTATAAAAAATTGTTTTGTGCTTTTCTTGGCTGGCTTTTTATCATTCTTCAGATTACTTTCCGTCTTAGTAAAAAAAGCCACGCCAATGTATTTCTGTTTTACAAAAATAAAGACAACAATAAATCAATTTACAGCAATGAATTATTATCAATTTATTTTACTAGTCGAAAAAAGCCATGTATTTAATTATTAAATAATAATCACATCTAGTGACTCTATTAAGATTCATGTATCTTTGCAAGTGCCTCTTGGCAATTAATATCTGTAATCCACTTGATTAATTTCTTGAAAATTCGGATATTTTTTTATTTTGAGAAACATTTACTTTAGTAAAATAATATATCAAGAAAAAAAGATAAACAGGAATGATAAAATGAAAATATCCATTTCTAAAATAATTTTCAAACATAATGGTTTTAAATAGATATATAGATGAAAGTTTATTGCATAATAATTGCACACACACAAATATAACAAATCTCAAAAGTAAAATAAAAAAAAAGTGGGTGATATAAAAAAGGTATACAAATTAATTAATAAATTGGGTATGTTAATGTCAGACTGACTTTAATTAGCAAAATATGTCCAAATACATAAATTAATGGACTATTAAATCACTATGCCATTACAGTATAATTTATAATTTATAGTAAAGCATATTATGTAACAGCTTTTATGTGCAAGTATGTATTGACGCGATAAACATAAATAACAGTTAGGTATTAATTATGATCATTAAAGGATCGTTAAACCCAATTATAATTTATAATTAATACTGTATGACATATGAAATATTATCAAATGGTAACTACAATTTAGTAGGTTAGCTTTGATTTCAGTTGAAACCACTTAACATTTATACAAATGTATTATAGCTTTTAGAAATGTATATGTTTTTATAGCTTTTTCGTCATCAATAGCAATCTTTTTTACAAGCGTTTTGTATAAGTGTTTTGCCATCAAAACCTTTAAATATTAAATAAAAATTGATTCATAGAAAACAAAAAAAAAACGTAAACCTTCCGGCGGGACTTGAACCAACGACCTTCGGCCTATACGCAGCCAACGTGCTTACCACGTGTAGTTGGTAGGTCGGAAGGTTTACGTTTGTGGTTGTTTTCTATGAATCTAAAAATATTTAATATCTCTCTAGCGTTGATGTACAATGCCAAGTGAAATATACCGTAAAACAGAAGCCTTCAAATATTAGATATTAAGGATGATGACTGGTTAATTAGGTACTTCCAGTTTCTTTTTATGAAATGGCAAAACGGAAACTTCTCTTTAAATAGTTTATGATGACACTACTCGAGTTAGGTACATAGTTGTGACGTCACGCCTCTGTAATTCATATCATTATACTTATTTTCTAGTTTGTTACGAATCGATAATATAACTCGTATATCATTTATAAAACAATACAATACAAATATTATTATATTACATATCTTTATCCTGTCTTTTTAAAATTATAGCTAAAAACAAAATTTTAGTGCAATCGACATTATATTGCCAACGTTCTATTTTATACTCATAAAATTAACTTTTATGTCGAAAGCTGCCGTTAAATTTCGTTACGGATATAAAATTTTAAATCTTTCATTTCATATGATCTTATATGAAAGTTAGAATATCGTGGACGCCGGGCGGTCGTAAAAAATCTCATGCATATGTAGACGACACGTAGAGGGGAGGGGGAATAAGGGCTTATCGCCGAAGAGCAAATATTCTGTGACTATCCGTGTGTACGCCCGCTTTCATTCCCGTGGTGTTTCCCGTAGGAATGAGATACTTTCCCGCGGTAAAAATTAACTAAGATGTTGACCGGGAATGTAAGGTACCACGATGCAAAATTTCATTTAAATCGGTCTAACAGTTTCGGACATTTGCACATAAAAACAGAAAAACGGACAGAAAACAAAAAAAAAATCTGGTTATGTTCTATTTCTCATCTTAAATCCTCCTGAGTCGGATTTCATCTTTATTTTTCTATGCACAGACATTTGATTGAGCTCTACAGTTTTATTATATACCTAAATAAGTTTTATTATAAAATCAGTATACAATGTAACAATGGACAATGGACTGAATGGATGGAATGGATATTAATATTTATCACGGATATAATTGGGGTTTTGAGTACGTACTGTTGGTATACATTGCAGAGATATAGTAAAATCCGTAATATCGTAATTTCAGTGGTGATTTCAGGGGCCTTAGGCGACCACGCGAGCCAAGTGCGGGTTGGTCAACTTAACACACGACCTTCCAATTACTTTGCAGGTTTGTGAAGGTTTCCCTCACGATATTTTTTCCTTCACCGTAAGAGCGTCAAGAAACGTACATACGAATTCTAAAATCGAAAACACATTTAAGTATTGAGTATTAAGTACGTGCCGGGGCTTGAATCCGCAAACTTCCGAATGTAAGTCAACGGCCTTATCCGAGCGACAAGCGACATAGGTGATAAATAACAGTACCGCTACTATAAAATAACAGCATCCACCTATAAGCCGCACCAGTGATATAGTGCAGTCTGCACCTCCTACTTCCTAAAAGATACGAATATAAAGTGGCCTGGCTGCAGCCAATAAGCGCAGTGAAGTAATGGACGCAGAATAATGCGTCTGGAACAAGTTCAAGTTTTCCGAAATAAACAGCCTGTGTAAGAGGGTCAATCTGTTGTCTTGTTGGACGGAGACGAGATTAATTGCGGGTTGGATTGGGCATCTTTTCGTTGAAATAATTTTGTAGTGGGTTCTTGATTAATGCTTTTATTGTCAATTCCTAGAGGGGCTTAGTAATTCGCGATTGAAATGGTCACCTGCGTTTTAAGAATTTGCGTGTCTAGTACTATGCCACCAGTAAGACTCAGACGCAAGCTTACGGAGAAGCTTCAAGTTCGTGAGGAAACCTGCACACACCTGCAATTAACGTTACTTTAGTGACAAAAATAGGAGAAGAAAGAAAAGAAAGAAAGAAAATGATTTATTTACCACACACTGCAACACATGAAACATAAAGGACTAAATACAGGCAAACATACATGTGATAAGGTTGCTGGACTCAGCATTTGTCGTGAGTATTCCAGTTCGAATATTCACGACACTGATTTTCAGCCAGCACCTGAGTAGTGCAGGTTACACGCTAGACTGTAAATAAAAGCATAAAATATGTAGTATACAAAATATGCAGCAGCCGTAAAAAGTAAGAAACAACTGAAATTGCAAGAGGAAATGCTATGAAAATTTACATTATTTATAATTTTTATTTCATAAACATAACTCTACCTTTGTTTTCAACATTTCGTTTAAATAAAGTACTAAAAACTACTAAACCAGTACCATAACCGAAAAGGCCGAACTTGCGTTTGTCAAAATCCGATATCAATATCATGTGCGATAGTATTTCATTGAAATAGTGATCCTGTTCCGATGTCCGTACTGAATTTACTGACCAGACATGCTGTACTCCTAATTTAAACCAACTTCAAAACACAACTCTATTTGAAGAAACTAGGGTATGAAATTGGGTGTAGGCCGTGAAGGAGGAAACGTTGTTACTCGGTCGCAGAATTTCCTATCCTCTCAGCAGGGAATAAAGATAAAATTTCAATTCGCTTGCAGTTATGAGCTGTAAGGTAAGCGTTACACCAGGGTGCCTCGGTGTCACGGCAGTAAAAGAGGCAGTGGAAATGATAATAAATTGCAATATGTTTGCTGGGACGATTTGACGACGTGCTTGAGCTAAAATATGTTTTTGTTGAGTTTATATTTTGTGCTCTAGTTGAGGAAGTGACAACATAGTTTGAGCTTATTCGTTCTTTCTTTAAAATAAAAGGTATGACAATGAAAGATAACGTATTTGAAAGTAGAGAATTGTTAGTTGTTAATTTGTTAATAAGCAAAACTATAAACTGAGTAGGTAATTGAAAGAGAGAGAGATTGGAATACACCATTTATTTTAAATAACGTACGTAGCATCTCGTTTTAACTAGTTTTGTGGACTCTATTATATAGTTTTTCCAAAGTTATTAGTACCCCTATTTATTCAACATTCTCTCTATAGAATAACATTTACGTTTCCAACCGCTTAGTGACTGTTCTTTTTTTTATGTTGGACTAGCTTCCCGCCGCGGCTCCGCCCGCGTTAATAGTTTTTCCCGCGGTAAAAGCTTGCCTATATTCTTCCGCAAGGTCTATTCTATCTTTCTTTCGCCCGCTTAAGCATTTTTTCCCGTGGGAATGAGAAATTTTCCCGCGGTTAATCGTAACCTATGTTCTTTCTCAAGGTCTATTCTATCTTTGTGCCAAGTTTTACCTAAATCGGTTTTGTAGTTTTAGAGCCCATTCAATTATTAGGAATATTTTAGGTACTTTTTATACACCTTGGGTTACATTATCGAAGTTTTAGTAAGTATTTCTAATTTTATTGAAATCAGCACAGTAGTTTTTGAGTTTATTCATTACAAACACACACACACACACACACACACAAAAATACAAATCTTTCCTCTGTATAATATTAGTATAGATGGATGACCTTGCTCTTGGTTTTAATCAAGTCCACATAGTATTTGCATAATTTCTTTTCATGTTGCTCTTTCTATTTAATCTATTTTGTGCAATAAATAATATTTGTATTGTATTGTATCTTTCCACAATTTGGGTATGCAGAATGTCATACGGTCCCCCAAAACAGCATTTGTATGCTTGGCGTTTTATAATCACAATACCTTGCTTATGCATTTTATTTTTATCCAAATGAGCAACAAAGAAAAAGTATTGAAGGGTAAAGCAGGAATTAAAGTTGCCAAGAGATAATACGAAACCCTTTTGATTACCGAAGCAATCATCCGTGAAAAACGCAAAACCAGTAGTCAGACAAACAATAGCAGAATTGATTCGGGCCATCAGTGCGAGCTAGCGAGTAATGCTGCCATTACGTTGACAAATCCGCACAGATCCGGTGAATCGTATGTTTCTACAGAATTAGCGTTGGTCGATAGTCGCTGAGCGATGACGACTCATTTGGCAGGGTCGCGATTTCGGTCACTAACCATCGTGGACAATCGACCGTTAAATGGGATGGATACTGCTGCACTGCCGCTCCTGTATTTGCTAGGGACTGTAGTGGCATGCCCGTTATTAACCAACGAAGCGACAAAGGGTTATGTTATAAAATAATCGTTCCGGATTTGACATCTGTAACAAAACAATTAATGACGTCAGATCATCGGGGGGTTACGTCACGGACGTCAGCGTACACTAGTCCCTTGTCCGTTCTCCGAGAAAAATAATAATAATATTAGTTCTATATAGTGTTAAAGTGTGCTGTGCGGAAACCTTAGTGTGTTGTGTGCAAAATACATTGAGGGCGCCACTTGGGAGGCTGATTATTTGCATTAAATAAGGAAATTAAAATTAAAACATTTATATTTTGGACTAAAAAATAGGTACGTTTATTTTTTGTATGCATAGTACACCCACAATCAATTTTCAAAAACATAAACACTGGTGATCTACGCACTTGAGAGCCACCTATACGTCGCTTGAAGAACTACGCGCATTGACAATCAAGCTAAATACGTACACTAGATCGTAAGCATCCTGTGATCAACTACATATTTCGAGCGCCACCTATCCGTCATTCACGGAACCACGTACACTGGTCGTGGGTTCTTATCGAAGATCTACTTATCGGAAAAATGGCTGCGAAGTGCAATGCGTGCGGCAAGTTTTTATCGCCATCTTCGGCAGAGGGCATTACGTGTCCAAAATGTAAAAAATGTTCCCACCGAGCGTGCGTAGGCGTATCGAGGGACTTCCAGGTTAACAAAAGTTGGGCATGCACGGAGTGTGTTGCGAAGTTACCTAAAGGGAATAACTTAAATACGCCGATAAAGTGTGTAGATGAGTCCTATGATGATTCGGATTTGGTGACCGGAAGTTTGGGAACTGTCATTAGCAAGCATTCAACTGAAGGCGGGGAAGAACGGCTATCGGAGTCCCTGAAGACCGAAATCTTCACGCAGATGCGTCAGATTTGTGACGAACTGAAGGAGGACTTTGGAAGAAAATTAAGAGCTGTAAGTGAGGATATACGGGCCTTTAAACAGGAAATAGTGGTGTTGCGTGGTAAGATGGAAGAGTACGAAGAAGATATAAATAAATTGGAAAATAGAATAGAGATGTTAGAAAATAAGTCTACTACTGTCGGAGATGTGGAATGCGGCAATGCTGTGCAGAGGTTGGAGTCAACAGTGATGCAACTGAAGTCAGACTTGAATGATAGGGATCAAGAGTTGCTCCTTAACGACCTTGATCTCACGGGCATAGCCGAGAGTAACGCGGAAAACACAACGCACGTTATAATAACTTGCTTCTCAAAGCTCGGAGTATCGCTGGAGGAGCGCGATCTGGTTTCCTGTGCACGGGTCGGCGCCATACGTGAGAATAAAGATGGTACTAAGCGGCCGCGCCCCATCGCCGTGCGCCTTGCGAGACGTGCGACGCGGGACGATATACTGAAGGCTGCGCGCGTGCGCCGGACCGTTACAACGGAGGGAGTGGGAGTGCCAGGCGAGCCGCAGCCGTTCTACGTGAACGAGAGGCTCACCCGCTTTAATCGCGGTTTGTTCAACAGAACTCGGAGGGCCCGCAAACATGCGGACTGGAAGTACGCATGGACGAAGGACGGGAAAATTTTCGTTCGAAGAAGTTTTGGGGCTCCCCTACACCGCATAAGGTCCGAGGCCGATCTCGAGGCGGTTTTTGGCCCAGACACGGTTCGTGCTTTAGATGCCAACACCACCAGCGCCTAGAACTTTACCTGCTTAATTTGATTTTCATGCTTGTTTTTTACATTATATGTTTTGTGTATTGTGTATCTAAAATTGTAAATCCATTATACTGCTTGTTATGCTTCTGTGCGAACATTCCCCTGTTTTGCCACTCGCTGCTACCGTTGGCGAACATATCAAACACATATTTATATTGCATAATATATATAGACTATTATTTTTCCTGCATATTGTCATTGTCACCACATAGCTATCCCTGCCTGCGTGATCGTATATATTTATGTAAAAGTATTATTATTCGTACGTACTTATATAGCCCGCATTTACTCGTATTAATTTATAAAATCACACTGAAGATGGAATGTATATGGAAGTACATTAAAATATATTGTAAACTTAGTCCAGACCATTACACTTACGTAGGAAAGTTACATATAGAATACCACAATATTGTTATATCCAATGGATAAAAACCGTAAACTACGAGTTGGGCTTTTTAATGCGGGGTCACTCGGTACTCGGCATGATGAATTCTTAGCAGCCATGCAGCGTCATAGTGTAGATATCATGGCCATAAATGAAACATGGTTGAGGCAGGGAGAAGAGGGGCGCGCCCCCGCGGTGCCCGGTTACCGTCTGCGGCACATCCCGCGCCCGACCGATGTCCGTGGCCGCGGTGGGGGAGTAGGCTTTTATATCCGACGAGGGGTCTCCTTTCGAATTCTAGCACATCCACCTACCATGCAAGTGGAACAGATGTGGCTGAGAATGACAATTCAGGGTCGTAAACTCTTAGTGGGTACAGGCTACAGACCTCCATGGCTGAATGTACACACATTTATTGACGCATTGTCATTATCCCTGGAAGCCTTTGCTTGGGCAGACTATGTTATTCTATTGGGCGACTTCAATGTGAACATGTTTGACACAGACCATAGCTCAAAATCAATTTTGGATTTTCTACGCTGCTTTCGACTTACTCAGCTAGTAAATGAGCCCACCCACTTTACACCGCATAGCGAGACGCTAATAGATCTGGTCTGTACTGACATAAAGGGCAGCACTGTAACCGTTAATTATAGTAGGGAGCTAGGTAACCACGCTTTCATTTTCTGTCAACTCAATGTACCTAAATTTAAACCCATGCCTATTAAACTGACGCGTAGAATGATAAAGGACATTGACGCAGAGCACTTTGGAAAGGACCTAACCTCAATGGACTGGGGATATATCTTAACTTTGGCCGACGTGGACGAAATGGTATTTTGTTTCAATACTTTAATGATTTATCTTTTCAATGTGCATGCTCCTCTAAGAGTTATTAACATTAGGTACCAACAATACCCGTGGATTACCTACAATATTAGGGAACTAATGAAACGTAGGGATGAAGCGTACTCTATAGCACGAACCAGTGCTAACCAGGTCCATAAGGAATTTTATAAAGATTTAAAATACGCGGTTGAGGAAGCAATAGTAAGGGAGAAGCGAGCTTATTTTGATCATTATGTAAATCTAAATAAAAATGATTCAAAATCCATGTGGAAACACGTAAAGCTTAATGTTAAAGTCAAAGATAAGCCGGAAGTGCCTACGCATATATTTAATGATCCAAATAAAATTAACGATCACTTTATGGACGTGCCTGGAAATGATTCAGTTCCAATTTCTCAGTTAACGTATTTCTTATTCAACAAAAAAGTTGATAACGCTTTCATGTTAGGGAAGGTGGAAGAAAGCGATATATTAAAGATAATAAAATCACTTAAATCGAAGGCTACTGGAAGTGATGGCATCTCATTGGAAATGTTATTATGCACAATGCCAGATACCTTGCCCATCATCACAGCTATAGTGAATAAGTCTATCGAAACAAATACATTTCCCGCTGAGTGGCAAACGGCATCGGTCAGGCCCATTCCAAAAAACTCTAATCCCTCTACACTAAAAGATCTTCGACCGGTTAGCATCTTACCTCCTGTATCACAAGTACTGGAAAAAGTGGTAGCAGACCAATTGAAAAAGTTCATAGAAGATAATAACATACTGCCGGACAAGCAGTCTGGCTTTCGAAAATCTCATAGCACAACGTCTGCCATGCTCCACGTGGTAGATGATATTCTCACTGCGCTGGATGCTGGAGAAGGCACTCTACTTACATTACTGGATTTTTCGAGGGCTTTCGATTGTATCAGTGTCCCTTTGCTATTAGCTAAATTACACTACTATGGTTTTAGTACATCCGCAATCAGATGGTTTGATAGCTACTTCAAATATCGCAACCAATATGTTGAACTGTGTGATGAGGGAGGGAACGTGTCGCGGTCGGGACAGAAATCCGTTAAGAGAGGCGTTCCTCAGGGCTCAATTTTAGGGCCTCTTTTGTTCATTATATATAGCGCAGATGTTGTGGAAGGTATTCAGAACTGTAACTATCACATTTATGCGGACGACATACAGGTCTATACCTCTTGTAAACCAAATGATAGCCAATCAGCTGTATCAAAGTTAAATGAAGATTTGAGCCGAATTTCAGCTTGGGCGGAGAAAAACGCACTGGTACTTAATGGGTCTAAGTCAAAATATATGATATTAGGGACAAGAAATCAAATCAGTAAAATAGCGGCTAAGGGCTTCCAGGTATTAATAGACGGTGAACCAATAGAACGTGTAAAGGAGGTCCGTAATTTAGGTTTGCTATTGGATGACGAACTGAGATTCGAAAATCATATAAAAAATACAGTGAAGAATTGCTTCTACCGCCTGAAAGTACTATATCACATCAGAGATTCTTTAAGTGTCGGCACTCGTATTAAGCTTTGTGAATCATTAGTACTAAGTAAATTTAATTATATGGACGTAGTATATGGACCACGCCTACTTGCACGATCGGCTAAGCTGGTTCAGCGGGTACAAAACGCATGTGCCCGATATTGTTTTAAGATCCCTCCCCGCACGCATTGCACTCCTTATCTCAATGACGCAAACTTGCTTTGCATGAAACATCGTAGGAAAGTACATTTAGCCACCTTACTGTTTAATCTAGTCAAATATCAGCTGCCTGTTTATCTTTTCAAGAAACTCGTTTGGTCACGCGATGTGCAGTCGTATCCCACTCGTTCCTCCGCCTACTCCCTCGACCTGCCGCGCCACCGCACAGCCGCTTTCAGGGGTAGTTTCAAGTTTGTCGCGACCAAGTGTTGGAATGATCTGCCACCACCCATTCGGAATCTGAAAACAGTAAACACTTTTAAAAAATATTTCAAAACACATATACTTAAAACTCAGAAAGCAATGAATGAATTACAATATAGGGTTTATTAATTGTAATATTACGTAGCTTGAGTGTACTCGTATCTTCACAAGGTTTTAGTAAATGTTTTATGTACCTTAAAAGTTGTAGATTACAGGCACGGTGGGACAAACCACCCCATACTATATTTACAATACTCGTCGAATACCCAATCGGGCGGTGGAATCACGCGCGGCGGGATCCCTGAAAGGGGATTAGATTGTACAAACCATAAAAATAAGGTTCTGGCCACTTGATATTTATAATTTTTTCTATTTATACTCTAAGATTTATAAGTTTTAACTTACCTTTTCTTCTTCACTTATTTCTTCCTGTGTACACACACACTAATTGTGCGAAATAGCTAGTTATATTTGTAGTTATGTAAGGGAAGAAAATGTATAGTGGGAAATTGAGATTGCGTTGAAATGCGTTCGTCTGGCTCTGACTGAGGACCGCGCGGTGAATGAATGCAGGGCGTCGTCATTTACCAGATTCGCTGTGATATGATAACACGTACACCTACGTGCGCGCGCGTTGCGTACGTACGACACACACTTCACTTTTTATTAATATTTAGTTGTATTTTATGTACATATTATGTAAGTATATGTATTTCTATTTTGTGTAATTAATTATGTGGAGTATAGAATTTATAATTATGTATTTATATTCACTGTGTAACGTTGTGGCCGTCCGTGACGCGACCAATAGGACCCACGGAAGACCAGCGCCGTAGCCCAGCCGGGCTGCGGCTTTTGCTGAGTGGGGACCTTTTTGTGTGGGTGTCGCAACACAGGGAAATGTTTGCACGTAGTTTTATGCTTAGGTTCTAGGGTGTAAATTTTATTATATGTACTTACTTTTCTTTTCTTTTTGTCGAATTTTGTATTCTGTGTTGTGATGTCCAGCAAATAAACGTATATTATTATTATTATATTATTATTAATAAGCTTTGATCAAACCAAGGATCCACCTCGGATACTCCATACAGCAAAATGCGTTTTGACAACCTACTTATTTTTGAATAACAATTGAATATCAACTAGGTACAAGTCAAACACTGACACGTTATGTAAAAAATCCCAGAACACCCAAGTTAGTTCCGCGGCGCCTGCAGGGTGCGGGGCGTGGGGGGCTATCGGGTGGGGAACTTATTTTAGTGGCGGTGAGTGTCCTTTCTGTACGGGTTAGTACTAGTGAAATAATGATGTCTCAAGAACCTGTCATGATTTAAAATAATTGATTAAAACATCAAATGAATTATCCGACAACAAATAATAAAACCAAACACGAAAGCTTTGCGTTCCATTCGTAACGAATTCTCGAAGAAAAGCCGCTAGAAAATAATTAATTCTGCACGGAATATCGAACGGAACGTGTTTGGCATTCCGTGCACTTTGAATAGGCGAACTGCGTGTTTCCAAACCACTGACTAATTATCCGGGAGGACTTAGCTTGTGCATCGGAGGAAATATCAAAGTGAGCAAGGGAGATCGGGGCAATTTGAAGAAGTTTCATGAAATACAAAATTAAACGCCTTATGTCTGCTTATTCGTACCAACATTAAATTGTTATAAGACTACACATATTTTCAATGTTTAACTAAAAATTAACTTTGGTACTTTAGTTATCTTCAGGCTTTGATCATAAAAAAACCTATGGTCATATTGAAAAGATCATTAAAAACAAAACTACAGAAATGGTCAGAGTGATTCATATCATTGTTACATTATTATTATTAATCATAATTATATTATTAAATGAGCCGTCTATTATTATTACGCTTGAAGGAGTAAGTAAGAGGAGAGTAGTTATCGAAAGAGCTCAATCAAATCGCATCTTATCCAAACCCTTTAACTGGATTCGTAAGGTTTTTGGTAATAAATAACTCATGAATGTTTAAGAGACATAAGAAAATCTGCCTCAAATCTTTAAGCAAACCCTTTCTGGATGTCCGGTCGTTGTTTGAAACGTCCTTATCAGCAGTGAGATTGTATCAGTTTCAATTTTCAATTGCGCGATATTTGTTTTGAACTTACTTCGATTGAAATATATAGGTTTTTGAAAACGTTAACTAAGTTTGTACCTAAATGTTTGTACATTGAATTTAGATATTAAAGTTTCTACTGATTACATTACTAGCTAAAGTATATCCATACTAATTATTATAAATGTGAAAATGTGTTTGTTTGTTGTTATTTAAAATTGTAACTAAGTAACAGACTGACCTTATTTTTTGCACTGATATAGATTGAGTGACATAGGTAAATATCTCAGGCCCACGAGAAGAGCAGAATTACAACGCCGCGAATAAATGTATCTTTGTCTTCACTATTTCTAATTACAGATTGTTAATACATTTTTCGCTGTAGAAATGGAATCGAGTTACTGAATATTTATTAGTTATCCTATCAAACTCTTAAGAAATTCATATAGTACTGTTGTGAATAAAACATTTTTATTTTTATTTTTTTTTAACCTGGAATTATTTAAGCGGATTTTATCGTGTAGTTCTAGATATTAAAAACAAAGTAAAATTTTAAAGTTAAATTCGTATTATGAAGCTACCAACAAAATTAATACAGTTTTTCTGCATAAATTCCCAACAGTCCTTCACGTGTTACTTTCTCCAATAAAATCTAACACCTTACGCCTCTGGACTGGCTTGTATCTGTAGGCACAAAATAAAAGTATGCCCCTTATACGATGATATTGGGGTACTGGCATCGCCAACGTGCGGGCAGAATTTCTATGAGATACCTAACAGGGAGTTTTGCTTTATTTCCTAGTTCAGGAAATGTAGGGAAGATTGGAAGAATTTGGAGTAGTGGATGAATTTCATAACAAACAGTTTCGCTACAAGTATCGAAAGTATAAAAATGTTTATGAATTAATTTAGCGGTGGTTATACTCTTATGCACTTAACACTCCAAACTTTACTAAATGGAAACGCAGCCATTTTCGTTCATAAGCGAACCAAAAATGACGGGAAATTGTAATTATTAGAGCGCATGCGAATGTTAGTCGGTTGTCAGGAAAAACGAAAATTAGGCGTAGTTTTAAATTGGCTGTTTTCGCATGTACCCTGAACTAGTGCTAGCATGGACTTAGTAACATAGTTACACTACTATGATGATAAGTCCATGAGTGCTAGCAACTCGTTAAATCGATGTCTGACGTCTGTCATGTGGAACCATTATTTACGCGAATTCAACTCGCATAAATCTTTCTTGATCTTAAAATTGTATATATATATGACACGGTTGAGACTCAAAATTTAAGTTCGACCGTCATAATAATTTGGTCCCCGTTGGTCCCGGCTACTGCCTACGGGCGTAGTCGTTATAGGAGTAATGCCAGAAGCCTTAGGAGCCTCTATAATTCTGACACCAGGGTCTGTGAGATTGGTTAACCTTGTAACGAGGTGCATTGCATGCCACCTCGTTGCCTCATCCTCATCTCATTTACCATTTTCGTCTAAATTCGAATATATTTAATTTTGGAATTCAGTCGACAATCACCCGTCATTTCATTCATTTGTTTATTCACTTTTGGTTTACCTCTCGGCCAAGCTGGCTGAGTCCCTAAATTTCAGTCCTCAGCTTTTTACAAATCTTATAAAGTTCTGTTTGTTTTAATAAAGTTAATTCTGTGCTTGTGTGCTTCTACTTTTCGTCGTTTTTTCATCGTGCGACGCCTTGCCGGCGCGCCTAAGTCCGGGGGCGCGCCGCGGGCGTCACAACCTTAAAACCCACAAGACATGCAAGCAATTAAAATTGGCACGAAAATGACCAATCACAGTTACTGGTTGATCAAAATAGTTTTGTTTTAAATAGTTTAGGACTAGAAGCAGAAATTAAACAGGGACTAACTAACTAGGTAACTCGGGGAGTTGGCTTCACCGCAACTGGGTGGCAGTTGAACCATGAAATCAAATCAACTGGAGCCGATACTAAACCTGACATAGAATAAGGAAACAATGGCACGTACAGAATGGTAGGACAATTCAGCTGAATATTGGATACTGTTCGTTGTGATTTTGTTATGAGAGGAATATAAATAAATATTCGTTTTTGTAAGAGCCTTAACTGCCTTAATCATACCACCAAAAAATAGATACATCATTTTATTGTGGGTTGAGCAAAGCTTTTAGCTTCTTATAATATGACGTCGTTAAGTGTTCTGAACTTCTGAGGGAGCCAATAATGAATTAAAAAAAAATTATTTATTTATACTGTGTACCCTAACTATTGTTATATACCTACTATATACTATATTTAATGGTGTATTCAATTCTGGGTTAAAACTATACAGGTAAAAATTCTGTTTTGCTTCATTTTCTATAACTATGGTTAAAATTGGTTTTTCCTTTGGTAATAATAATAATAATAATAATTTATTTATTTCTCTCTATTACAAAAACTATAACAAAAGAATTTGATTGTTTGTAAATGACCCTTAAATTAGATATAAAACATAATGTTGGAAATCTTAACAATTTGTAGGAAATCAGTCGCTTTTAATAAGAGTACAGGAGTTCTACAAACAAACATAAGGAAGAAAGAGTTGGCATATGTTATCAAATTTAAGAGCATAAAACCCCACACTAGGCTAAGCCTGTCTTGTGGGCATTTTATAAATCAAAGAGGGTTAACTTAATCTCGAAATACCGATCTCAAGCACAAGCAAATTATACATATTATGCAATTTCAGGTTAGATTATATAGTAAAAACAAAAGATAAAAGGAGAAAAATAAAATAATGATAATAAAAAAAAACAAAAGAAATTGAATTTAAAATATTGTTTTCAAAAAACTCTCCGTTCGATCGTAGGTCCAATCCATTAATTCTTTATGCACCTTACTTTTGATTTCGTGGGCCGACAATAAATTGATTTTTGTAATCTTATTCATTTTGGTATAAATAAATGGTTTTCTATAACTACTGAAACGTTTGGCGAATGCGGACCGAACAGCAGGGAGAGGTGTTCCAGTTATTTATGCCGTAAAGTAACTATCGTTCAAAACTTTAAGGTTACGATTAGTTTTATCTTGGATGTAGAGCGTCAGGAAAGAGGCAGCCGTTTTAAATAAAACCCAACAATTTATTTTTTAAGTTAGTTATAGTGATAAATTAGCACACCTGTCAGTAGGTACTATACATTCATTTAGTAAACTAAACTTTGCAGCCTAACTACCTTTTCCAGAATTACGCCACCAAAATTAGATTTATTTTTAGCTTTAAACATAAAACTAATTACCGCGAAATTCGTAATCTCTTTAAACAAAGCCCTGGCGAAGCGAGGAGAGAAATTTCCACCGCAGCTCGTCCTGTTCGTAACTTGTCTCACAGTGCAGCCCAAATTCAATCGCCAGTCATAATGCAGGCGATTGTGCAGCTTTTAGCGCGAAACTGCATTTAGTCTGAAAACTTTGAGTGGTCAAGTTGGAGGACGGGATGGGCAAAGTGCGCCGAATATTCTCTACTGAATCGATTACGGGTTGGTTCAGACGTACCGGCTCGCGTCGTGTCGGAACAGATGCGTAAGCGTGCCGTGGAGACCGTCCGCATCCGTCGGAATCGTATGCGTATGACGGCAGCCTTACGGCCGTAAATATCTTAATTATTTCAATTTCGAGCTTGAAATCTATCGATATGAGGTGCTAATTTCCTTTCCTTGCGATTGAAGCATTGTACTTACGCGGTCGTAGGCACAATGCTTCAATCGCAATAGGCATCTTATCTCATTGAATTTTGAACTTCAGATATATCAACATAAGGTACTAACGTGTCGCGGCAGCCGTACGCGTGCCGTGGTATGGTAGGCTGCACTTTGTACGCATTTGGAGTTCTGAGTAGTGCAAAAAGCATCACAAAGTGTAAACGAAAGACGAAATAAATAATTCTTCGGTCTTCTGTATCAATTATGTATTAAATATATTGCGTCTTTTCTGTTTAGTTTGCACAATTTGAATAAATCCGCTCGTGTCCAATCTCCGTTCGTATTTAGTTACGGCCTTCTGGTTCCGAACGGACGCGAAGGCAACCGTTCTTAAATTGACGGTGCGGTGCCGACTATGAAAACAAACGGAGACTGGGTTTCAATATGGATAAGTTGCATGCTAATATCAACTTTAATTCATGTTTACACATTTCAATTTTCTTTGCCGCATTACAAAATGATGTCCGGCCCGGCAAAATGCGAGCCGTTAGGTTTGAATCGTCTCTACCACTACTACCAATTTTGTTGCAATAGTCTGAGTACTATTTGTATCTTTTAACATCATCATCAACCAACATCATTTTAACCGAAAAACGTTCACTACTGGACAATAGCCTAGTTACTTTTCTTTTTGAAAGGCTTCCCCAAATAACTTCTCAATGGCCTACTGAACTATGTAACCAACAAAAATTAAGTTATCGCTGCGGTCCTTTCCTTGAGTTACGAAAATACCCAGACTTGTTCCTAAAATATGCTTTTAAAAGTATTAATATTTCTGTTCAATACTATATTTCCAGAGCTTTTTGTTTTTTCCTTTGACCCATCGAGGAAACGGTTGGTGGCCGTTCGGGTATGTGGCTGTTCGAGTAAACGGTCGATAAAGGATCTGGATGTTGAGAGAAGTGGGCGTTCGCGGAATTGGACGTTCGGTGCCGGATTAGTCGGCTTATGACCATACAACTAAAATTCAAAAAATCTAGAAGTGATAAGATCTGACATGGAGAAATACTTAAATGAGATTATGGTATAAAAACCCTACGTAGTAGAAATATAGTTTATTTACAAAACCCTAAGCATATTCTGAAGAATCTTTCTCACTATACCTTTCCAAATACTATTGATTTAGGTCTGGTGTTATGTTAACGCATGGAAATGATAATGCTGTTTGCACTGGGACCCTCTCAGCGAAACCTTTCAGTTTTTTGTTATATTGATATGAGATTTTTGTGGCGTGCAAAATCTATTTAAATATGGTAACAAAAGATGTAAACTTTGACTTATTATTTTATATTAGAGCAAGCAACAAAAATAATGGTTGTAGATGAAGAATTTGTTCGTCCTATAGTTCTGGACGGAGAATTGGACCAACCCAATTCTTCCTGAAGGTGACTTACGAGATAATAAAATAAATAAATATATGGGACATCCATCTCACACACGGCCATCTGACCCTAAACTAGGATGATAATATACGGATAATAAGGATAATACATATATAAATATACAACATCCAGACACAAGGCAAACACAAGTGCCCATCACACGAACGTTTGCCCTGGGCGGGATTCGAACCCGCGACCTTGTGCTTCGTAGGCAGACGTACTACCAACTAGGCTTCCGTCAAGATGACAGAAATATACACCGGGAATGTACAGCAGAATTTATCGTGTAATCAACAGCAAATGCAACCCTACCAAGTAGGTAACAAGGTCCTCAACACCTACTTTTAAATAAAAATACCTAAGTCAAGAACATCGGTGATCAAATGGTCAGAGCCATTTATCCATTTAAAAGTTCGCTAGTTCAAGCCTCGGCACTTTTCAATGTGTCTTTAATTTTCAAATTTATAATAAACCGTTTTTTTTAATTCGATGCTCTTACGGTGAAAGAAAACATCGCGAGGAAACCTGCACACACCTGAGAAGTCATTCAAAGGTTGTGTATGAAATTGACCAACTGCAATAATAATATGCCAGCGTGGGTATGGCGAGTGAACTGTTGCAGCTGTATTAGAAGAAGAATATTAAAATTTGCACTTAGCGGTAGACTTCAACTGCTAGCGTCGATTCAACTTTTGACTTCACCTGCTACGCTGCATTTTACGATGCGTAGACGCCATTCGAGATTCTTTCCGCATCAGAAAAATTTCTGCAAGCAATGTTTCTCACCAATTTTTAAGCTTGCACTTTCCTGCTTTCTACTTCTAGGTTACTTGTGATGACAGACCTAATATAAACATCAAAATATATTATAGAGACTTATGTATTAGAAAAAGTTCAAAGAAAATAACTTAGGAACTTCCATCAATATACCTTTTTAACCTGAAAAAAATACGGCACAGAATAACATGAAACGAATTATGATACTCCAATTTTGATACACGAAATAGGAATTTCGTTGTACGTTCAAAATATATTTCTCTATAAATTGGCAATGTTTATTTAACGGCTACTAAGGCAGATATTAAATACAAAAAGCTCCTGATTTCTATTCCAGGCATGCTCCCGGCTTGGACGGGACTCAGAGAAGGAGTCATGTCGTCGCCCTATGATAATAGACCTTATAAATCTCATACATTTTTATGACTTAATTCGAAACAATTTAAGGGTTAATGTTTGAAGGGTCTCGCTACTCTTTGGGGCTAGGATTGGGCCGTGTTTTCGTTTTATTTTTGTGGAAGTGTGATGTTTATATTTTTCTTTGAGGAAAAAAGATTCAGTTTTGTTTGTTTTTTTATACATTTATTTATAAGTTGTTTTTAAGTCAAAACCATTTCATTGTCATAGATTAAAAAAACATTTAATGAAATTACAAGTTTCTCGTATTTAACTTTCTAACAAAAAAATATGATTTTATTGGTAAAATATACATACATACCTACATGGTTTACTAAAATAAAAATTTTGATATGATCACAAATGACAAACATTGGCATTGTTTTCAACAGATAAACGATACCTGCCTCATGAACTTCATTAGTGTCTTTAAAATGCAATAAATAATAAAATAAATGGACAGTAAAAGTAAAATATAATAAAGAAAGTAACGTAGAGCAGCTAAATATTGACAACTAACAAATTTCGAATCGAGTAGGTGTTGGAACGCAAATTGTGTTTGCCGAAGAATGTCGTCAAGTCACTGTCAACAGTCGGATTGTGGATAACTTCAGCTTTCCTACAACTTACTGCACAATTTAAAAAATATGACCTACTTATTTCCTTTCTATAAAAGTTATGAAAACCATAAGGAAACATGCTTTTATGTATGTTAGAGTGGTATAAAAGCTGCTATTTCCCAAAAAAATACAGTATTTTGCTGCTACATTATTTAACATTTTAGAATGCCCAAATATTTTTTAACTTTTAAGTTATTTTCATTCTTCGTTTAACAAAATGATTAATTATGCTTTGTTGGCAGTTAAAAACTTGAGCTGATGTTGAAAGATTACTTTTTGACATTTTTCCTCAATTGAGTTTCAACTATAAACTATTTTTCTTAACTAAAAATACTCTATGTGTACCTAATCTTTTTAAGAAAAGGTAGGTACCTATTAAATGTATATTTCAAGAACTATATAGTAAGAGGTTCTAAAATAGAATTTAAATAAAAATACCTGTTGTTATTGAAATGCTATTTTATTCCTATAAACCAGCTTTAGTTATTATATAAACGTTTTCAGTGAGAAATTTTCGATACTTCGATCAAAATGCCGGCAGAATAAATTTTGTTCAAGAAATGAAAATTGACATCAAGGAATTGTTATTTCTGTTCTGGTAGTACAAAGAGCTCTGCTTTTTGTCTGTAAGTCATTTTGTTAAGTTGTCAAGAAGAGTCAATTTAATTCATAGAATCTGAAAACATAGAACTGATATACTCGTATATTGGAGTAAGTAAACTTGTTTCAGGTCTTTACGCGACAATTTTTCTTCTTGTGCACCGAATTTAATTGTAATATAATAGTGTGTAAGCGCGATAGCCTTAAACAAACGTTAGCTGTTTAATAATTGTAATCTATATAATAAAACTGTAGAGGTCGAAAATCTGTAAGTACATAGAAAAAATGCTAAAAACCGATTCAGGGGGATGTAAGAAGCGATAAGATAGCCATTTTTATTTATTTTTTGTATCTATGTTTGTACGGACTAATCTCCGAAACTGTTAGAATTATTTGAATGAAATTTTGCATGGTGGTACCTTATACCTTCAGTCAACATCTTGGATACATTTATCACGGAAAATTAAAGAGTTCCAGTGAGATAATTAAAAATTACTTCGGAATAGTAAAAAAAAACAGCGCTTTTCGTTCATGCGTCAAACGCAGCGCTTACATGTGTGTTTATTCAAAGTACACATGTAAAGGTAAACTCTACACAGGTAGACATTTTTGCACCAGCTGTTAGAAACCTTCTAACGCCAAAACGAAAAGCACGCTTTTAGAGCGAAATAATTGGCTAGCTAAGAATCAGACCGCAAGCTAACAATTAAACTGCCGTTATTCTACAAAAAGGAGCATCAGATTTTTTTTTAATTAGTTAAATCACGGTTATACACAGGAAACTATTCTGAGTAGGTACCTACCTAAAACAGTGTGTTTAACCAATTAAAAAAAAAACTGTCAGATTCACCCATTTGTCTTACGTGGGTGTAGGAGGCTGAAGTACAGAGTAGAAGAATAAGACGGTGCCATTCCATAAGGCAGTAATCCCGACCATGTGCCGCGAATGGTCAGCCAGATAAGGAAGCTAATTTATAGTGTTTCTATACCTTCAGCATTGCGCTTATAGAACTATTGAAGAGACCGTTCAAACAGAAATATGATTCGTTTTTCATCTTTATTGTATCCGGCAAAAAGTTATGCATCAAATTATATACGGTTTCAAAGTTATATTCCTTAAGTGTAATTTAAAATGTAGGATTTTTTGGTAACAAATGTGATTAAATCGGGAAGACGCCTAAATTGTAGAAAAGGTAGAACAGTTTGATATAGACAAATTATGAATATTGTAAAAAAACAAAATCATTGAAGAAACTTATTTTTTTAATTTTACAGAATATCTTTTGAAGAGAATAGTGCAAGTTTACAATTCTCGACAGCATTATGTCCAAACATTGCTTTAAATTGCTCGTAGCACAATCGTAGACAATTTATTCGTAGCGCTACGTAGAGGCACTGTACTACGAAGTTTGCGTAGCCGTAGCCATAGCAAATGGCGTAGCCGTAGCCTATATCATGTAGCAAAAAGTTTTACGAGTAAATGACTGTTTCGTAACCTGAAAAAAGTGTTCTCACGAAATGTTTATTTATCTACGTCCACAAAATTACTTAATTACTTAAGTATCTCATATTTATGATAGGTATAGCTACGATATTCTAAATCGCAATAATTGTGTAAGTAAAATTTTTATTTATTTTTTTATCTTAGCTGAAATGATGATCATAGAAATTAAATGTATACCTGCTAATAAAATTGTTGAACCTTTGCTAGCCAAGAATTAAATTTAGGCAAAAGCCACACAATAATTTTAATTTTTTTATTTCAAGGTAGATAGACTTATCAATGTTAGTTTTGGTAACACTTCCAGAAAGCTTATTGCAACTAGAGCCTTCCCGAAAGACCCAGCAGATGTTGGAAATTTACTGCCACCCACGGAACGTGTTATTCTTTTACTAGTTACCTATTAGTTTCTGCAAATTGTTCATGTATTTTATGAAAAATCGCTTCGAATTGTTTGTAAGAGAATTGGTACTTTAAAAACCAGCTTAGGCTGTTGTAGCTTAAAAAAATACTGAGCCGTGTCCTATAAGTAATTGATAAGTTGTCAATTACATCGTGTATATTCATGGTTTGTTATACCTTATCATATCTTAATTAGCCGTGTGTGTCCCACTGCTGGGCAAAGGCCTGTCTCCGCTCTCTCCATGACTCTCTTTTCTGTGCCTCTTCCTGCCATGTCTCGCTGAAGGCCTCTAGCTCGTCTCTCCATCGTCATCTGGGTCTACCGCGCAGTCTAGTCTTGTGGCATCCACTGCGTAGTGGTTTTTGCTCACAATACATCAAACTGGCATGCGGCAGACGTGACCGGCCCCATCCCACTTTAGAAAAGGTTAGTAATAAGATAAATAAAAAGTTTCTAGCAGCTTAATAACTTAAGCAACGGGACTTTGAAGGTTGACCACCTTATAAGCCCACCCGTTGTGATATTTATTGCGAAACCGGGCCAGGAACTTACAGATTCTCGTTAGGGTATTATGAAGGTATAGGCTCAAATTACATACCCTGAAAAGCACAGGCTATTTCAGTCAGAATATTATAGTATTTTAGGCTTACTAGCCCTTTACCAGGGCTGTCACAACAAACGCCGGCGGATGTCCGAAAACCACAAATAAAGTAGGGTACAGATATTAAATAAAATAACAATGTAGCAAAAAACAAAAAAATATTGATTTGATTTTGGTCTGCACCGAATTCACGTGCTATTGAGAGTTATTGTTTAAAAATAGTACATTACTTATACTATAAATATTTTGGTATCTTGCAGGAGTGAGAGGAATGTGTACAATCACAATCAAGGCAATCTTCTCCTCGCAATTTTGTTTCCTTTTCTATGGTTATGAGTACAGTATAAATTCCAAAGAGTTAAATATTATCTGCCCTTTACTATTTATAAAAAATCTTTATTTTTTTAGACAGAAATATAAGAAAGAAAAAAATCGCTTATCGGCTTTCTACAAATGTAACTGTTACTGAATTCGCTCAAAACAATTTGACTCGGCCGACGAAAAAACATGAATTAAAATGAAAATAAAATACTTTTGCGGAGTCGGAAAGGTTTCAGAAAATAAGTTTTGCAGTTGTACTGGCCGAGTTGTTATATACCAGCCCGAGAAGCTTTTCATTATTTCATTAACCCGTAGTATGTGAGTTTTTATAAGACAGGAAGTGTGTACATGAGTTTTAGTTCTGTTCCTCTCACTTTTCTGTACTCAAACGCACTAATCCTAAAAGGATGTTCCAAACTATATTACGGCTCGCTTTCCCTGAACGTTAATTAACTTACCATCCCTAGAATTTCTCTGCTAATCCCGTCAATCCAGACTCTATTACTCAGGACACAAAGTCGGAAATCAACTGGTTTTTGAGGAAATAGCCTTCGGATAAGACCAATTACAGTGGCACTAACTATCTACATATTGTTATGGGGAAGTCGTATAAGTCTTGCTATAAATCTCGTATAGTTGACAGTCCTTCTGTAATGGGATGGTTGCGAAATGTCTGGGTTAGCCTGATGGCTTTCCTATTAGAGTAAATGGGTATCCTAGTAAAAGGCTTCTGTAAGCCTAGCTGGTAAGTCTGTAGCAGCGATTAAACAGTTTTTAATTATTTTACCTAGCCTGCACATTTTTTTGTTAAATTAATAGTGTTAGAATCTACCAGAAAAAAAAAACATTAATCGTTCTTTTATTACATAACGTAATAGCTAAACCGTTGTTTTTTCGATATTAATTGACATTGTTTCAGTAAAAACTAGTACTGTACTGCAAATAAATTGACGACGTTTTAAATACAGGGCCAATTAAGTTGTGGTTTTAATAATTTAGGTTATTTGGATTTTTTTTAAACCTATTTAATTTAATTTAGACTTTATCACAAAAAGGTGCCATGTCATTGCATTTTTTGTCACTAGATGCAAAAATCGACTCCGTAAGAATTATAACCACAGTTATTTTGTAAATAAATAAATAGGTGTATTCTAGGTGCTCCGCCGCCATTTTCTAATTTGTGATTCTAGTAGGTACTATCAAAACAATAAGCTGAATGTAGTTGCACACAACTATAATATCCTTCTCCTATACAAACATTACCCAGCACAGCCAAACAAAGCGACCGTTCCCACCTCACACACAACAACTTAATACCTTTTCAGACAATTTAAACATGTTCTTACCACTAAACTTAGTTCAAATGTCCTTTAATGTCCATAATTCAGAGCCCCACTGTCGTAATCTTTATGACCTGAACGCTGGTAGGATTAGCTTGGATTTATGGCACCTGGCTCGGCCGCTGCAGCTTAACAGCCTCTAAACTAGGATTATGTCCTGACTAACTGTGGTAGACAGAGAAACATGGTTCTATTAATAGCTTTGCCTTTTGTTTGTTTCGCTCGAAAGGCCTTTCAGGTCAGTTGTGGTGTTCCCTTTTGCCTTATTAACGATTTTCGGGGAGCGTTGCAGGGTTGAGTATTTTAGATTGTGTGTGGTTCATTTAATAGTATTTTAATTGAGTCTAATAACTTGCTTGAATGCCCATTTTTTAAATAGATTGATCAGTTTTCCAGCAGGCATTGAAAAATTATTCCATGTGACGTTACGTCTAAGCTAATAATTCTAGCTTAAGTTAGAATTTGATTGAGCCTACTGAGACTCTTACGTAGTTCGTGTATTGACCACATCAGTAGATAGTAACATTCCGAAGCACACAATCAGTTTTATTTCTGACAATCTGGTGTTTTCAAACTGGGCATTTTTCTAAAAAATATATTTGTTCGACCGCGCTGTACTTCGATTCGAAGCTGAAATATCCGGATGTGTCAGCTATGGAGGCTTTTAGTTACCTTACGAGGCCCATTGTAAACGAACACGTCATGAACATTTTCAGAAAACAAGAAAATCTTTTCCCTTTTATATCCTTCACAGTATTAAAAAAGACAATAACACGAAACACATAGAAGGCGGCGTATTTACGGAGCCATAACGCCTTAAGTACCCAAAAGCCCCATATAATCTCTTCGGAAGTTACCTAACACCGGGGAAAGGAGGAATCGATAATGCAAATTTTATGTAAAGTGACTGCGAGAGGGCAAATTTCGGTACGGAGGCGAGCGATCCAATCAGAGAGTCTTAATAATATGTATCGAATGTTTAGTTTACGCAGGTTTACTTTACCCCCTACTAGAGAATATTAAATTCGGGGTTATTTGGTAATATGGGGTGTGTGAGAAGCAATGGAGAGATTTGAATATAGCCTGTGAAGCTTATTTGCGTCGCTTCGGCTGTGTTTTGGAATTTATTTTACTTTGTTATATTACTACCGTGTGTGTTCATAGTAAGAAATATATATCTATGGGATATTGATACATTGACCTTCAAATAAATACGGCTGACTTCGTGGAAAAGATGACAGATTTTTGACAGTTTCCTAGAAGATTTACAGCTGTGATTTTTTGCAGTCACGATGCAAAAACTATACAGCAGCGCCGCAACATGCCGCTATTAAGAAGCACTGTATGTTACCTTATAGTTAATAAACAAAATATGACGTTCCACGTGCAAAGGAACCTAATGGTCGATACTGAATTATACATATCCCTGTATCTCTTAAGCTATTTAAATCCAAAAAGATTATCTTCGTTCTAAAACCCGCCATAAAGTCCCTTTGAACGTGGAACGTCACAAATTATTAATATCACTATAATATTCTAAAGAACACTAAAAGAATAGACAATAAACTTGCCAGTTGCTATGAAGTCGTCAATAAAAAAAACAAGGAAAATATCCAAACAAAAAGCAAACTCCGCTCTTGCGAAAGGCACGATGATAAAGTACAGAATCCTGACTCGACAGAATCAAAAGTCATGCAAAGAATTACACGATCGCTTTCGCGTGTTTACTAAATGTACCTTGTGGAGACTCCCCGTGGGGTTTTGGTCGGGTATAATTAGCATGGCGCTTTCAAAATATTCGAACTACTAAATATACCCGAGTTGGGGTGTCATGATCGGGTATATTTAGGAGTGAATGATGCGCGCCAAGTGTTTACAAATGTACCTTGTGGAGATTCCCTGTAGAGTTTTGGTCGGGTATACTTAGTACAGCAGCGGTTCCAAAATATTTTAACTACTAAGTATACCCGAGTTTTGATTTGATAATCGGGTATGTTAGGAGTGAATAGTATTTTGAATGCCAGCATCGTATGTCTACAAAGTGTACCTCCTCCTATAGGAATTTAGTCGAGAATAAATAGCATGATAAAATATTTGAACTACTAAGTGCACCCGACTTATAATGCCATAAAGGGGTGTGTTTAGTAATTAATTGTTAATTTTTACTTAAACACTAAGTATATGTAGTAAGTGATATGATATTATGATGTGATGGACGGCCCCGTAGCCTAGTTGGTAGTACGTCTGCCTTCGTTGCCGTGCTCTCAAAAGGGCCTCATATGTGAAACTATTTTATTATAATTTAGACCTTAAGATACCATATGATTGCAAATAAATAAAGTGAATTGAATTCGAAGCACACGGCCGCAGGTTCGAATCCCTGCCAGGACAAACATTCAAACCAATAAACTTTAAGAAAAAAACGTTTAATGTCGTTAACCTACAGGGCAGATATCGAAGCTAAGTCAATGTCATTCATAGTAAACAAACAAATAAAGAAGGAAAAAAATAGCACGCGAAGCCGGTGCGCGACAGAGAAAATAAATTAGAGAAACGAAAGCTACGAATTATGTTCGGGTATAGATAGTAGCTACCAGTAAAAAAAGTGCAGTCCTAACTATACCCGATCAAAGCCAAGCAGGCTCTTGTAATCTAAGCAAGGTATATTTAGTAACGATTTATTTTTAAATCGTGCTACTATCTATACCCGATGTCGGTCGAGTCGGCGTGTCTTGCAGAGGTATATTTAGTAGTAGACACTTTGTAAGTTGTTCCTCCTAACTGTACCCGATGATAGACAAGCTCGTGACGTCACTGGCGTCTCCACAAGGTACATTTAGTAAACACGCATCGCTTTCCTTGGTAGGGGTTGTATTATTAATACGTGCAAACGTGGGTGGAGCGCTGAGTAACGTTTGTGTACAAGTATGTTTGTTTCAAGGGTATATCGATATCCACCAGCCCGATATGTTGGGTTTAATAGAAAATTGGAATTCGGCCCGTTTGGCAGCGTGCCGGCTCCAAACTTGCGCTAGGAATGATGGTGGATTGTCAGTTATCGTATTTTAGACGGGAAAATTTGCATGCAAGTATCTATTTTACGCTCTAGCTGATCGTCATACACGTCAGCTGTGGAAAATGTGTAGTGGTTGGTTCGTGAACGATTTTGTAGCTTGATGCTTTGACAACATAGCCTATAAAGGTTACTTTGTGATTGTTATTTTATGTGAATGTCTAGAAATTTAAGTTTCAAGTGTTGGATAAAAACTTCATATTGCAAAAAAATCCCTTTCCGATTTGAGCAAAATCATAATATGGTCAAGAAGTTTGCTCACGTTGAAAAAAAAATCAAATCGGAAATTCATTTTAGCTAAAAAGTGTTGCATAAAGTAGGTACTTAGAAAGGAAAACTTTTAAAATTACTTTTAGTTTATAAATTCATCTAAGAGTAAGAAAAGCGCAAGACATTGAATATGTTATCCTTTTAGGCGACATCCATCAATATGATCCTCGGATAAAAATAGAAATAGAACTAAAGTATTCAAGGCTTGCAATTTTTTTTTATGTAGGACGTCTCACACACGGCTATCTGACCCCAAACTAGGCAGAGCCTGTACTATGGGTGTCAGACAGCTGATATACATACATATATAAATATACAACATCCAGATACAAGGCAAACACAAGTGCTCATCACACGAAAGTTTGCCTTGGGCGGGATTCGAAACCGCGACCTTGTGCTTCGTAGGCAGACGTACTACCAACTAGGCTACGAGGCCGTTTCATTTTCAATTCAAACAGGGAACGCGCCGAATACTCATAAGAAAAAAAAAATACATACGATGACTCGACATCTTTAACTTCATCAATCTTGAAGTAATAAGATAAAGAACTAGTGCTATGTTCGTAACAAGAAGCGATTGAGTTAGAGTCGCGAGGCCTTGGGTCGAGGAGTTGGTTCACTCACAAGTCTCACAACTGTGTTAGAAACTCATGTCCCAGCGCGCTGGGGTCTCAATATGCGTTGATTGTGCACTCGGCAAGGGTGAGCTGTGAATTATTTCATTGGGTCTGCATGTTGAGATGTTTGCCGCTGATGATGATAATAAAATAACACTTAATTAAAAAAATTAATAACCCCTACACAAAACCGTTACTTGATCCTTTCAACAACTAGAAAAGAGCTGATAATCTTTAAATGGGTGAAGATATTTTCTTAGATCATAGCTAAGAACACTCGATTGTGACACCTTGCAAACAAAAAAAACTAGATCAAAATCGGCGCATCCGTTTAGGAGCTACGATGCCACAGACAGACATACAGACAGACACACACGTCAAACTTATAACACCCCTCTTTTTCGTCGGGGGTTAATGAATTGTAACAGCCACATAACCTAGTCAAAAGTGTCTGCTTTCGAAGCAAAGAATCATAGTTTTGAACTCCGTTCAGGGCGAACATTTGTGTCATGAGCATTTGTGTTTGCATTGTGTCTCTTTGTTGTGTAATAACATTATTGCATATTATCTAATATGTAACACTAATAGTAAAGGCTCTGCCTGATTTGAGGTTAGTTGGCCTTGTTAGAGATATTCCACATATTTATTTATTATTTACTTATATTCATAACGAAGAAGGTTTTGGCCAACGATAAAGTACTCGTAATATGAACAATGGATTTCCTTTCATAGCTAAACAATATCTGTGCCGTAGGTTATTTCTAATCAAATTAATTAAGATAGTAAACTAATCTTGAATAGATTATTACACTTTCAGCCGAAATATGTTTGGATATGTCACCGTAAGATTATAAAAACCGTTAGATTACAATCTATCTCGCGAGATTGTAAACTATCGAAAAATTGTGAACCAAGCATACTGATTACAATTTAACAGATTATTTTTCGATAGATTGTAATCTATCGAAATTAAACCGTCAAATTGTGAAATGGCATAGGATGGAACGCATCTCGCGCGCTGATTGGTTGATCGTCATATGCTCTGCACCGCCATTATTGTTTCTTTTTTCGTTTATTATCTAATGTAAACAATCTGTGTTTAAGTGAATTTCAATTAATTTCGTGTTGAAAATAACTCACTGCTTTATAATAATTTCTATGAAATTATTGTGGAAGTAAAATGAATCCATGATTAATCGAAGAATAGAAGTTTGAATGATAAATGTGTTAGTGTAAGTCTCCAAAAATATACCATAATATGATGTCAAAATTACTGATTATCTACTGAATAATAGATAAATACTTGATGTCACAATTCTTAAAGTGCATTAATTTTATTCATCTGACGCCTGTGTTTTATTTCCAACTGTATGGACATAGAACGGCCTGCTGTAAGACCGACCAATCAGGAACAGCCTTTGGACAGTTGACAATTTAACGCGCGACAGATTGTGATTTAACAGTTTCATTTCGATAGATTACAATCTACCGAAAATTAATGCGTTCAATTGTAATCAGTACGTTTAGTTCACAATCTTTCGACAGTTTACAATCACGCGAGTTAAATTGTAATCTAACGGTATTCACAATTTAACGGTGACAGATATAATTTAATACTAAAAATGTGGTTGCTGGATTCGTCACTTATAGCGTCGCGTCGTACTGTTCCCTATCTTATAACACAGAATAATATAATATTTGTAGAATAAAATATTAGTATTTGTATTGTGTTGTATTAATACTAAATTAATAAATAGAATTGAATTTAATGTATGTTATGGTATTTTCTTATATGTATTTTACAGAACTTTAATCGATCAAATTTCTCATTGTTTTACTATTCTAGACCTAAAGGGGCTACATAAAGAAAACTGCTGCCGCCATCTTTAAAAAAAAATAGCGGCCATACTTCACTCCATTTAGCCCCTATATAATGACATCCGATTTCATACATGCAAAATACAATGCCCTAGGGTCTCTCTTGCGCGTAATTCCATTATCTTATTCCAGTTGAACTCAATAAGCCAGCAATTCGTCAATGAATGTATCAGAAAAAGGATCGAGCTAGTCGCGTGGAGAGATGAAAAATTTAAAAGCAAACTGAGGGTGGAAATTGAAAGATTGCAAATCCGTGCATTCTGCTTACTCCGTACCATTCAATCATTCCTATGAATTCGATTTTTGTTTAGGAATTTGGACAGAGATTTCCAAACACTAAAGATTATGAGATGATATGATACAAAAATGACAGTTATATCCGGCAAAGTCTTTTTTTGTGAAATCCTATAGTTAGGTAATTCAATAAAAGTGGTAATGGAGTTTGTTAATCGTGGTAGGCATGGCTGCCATAGCATTTAAGATCTGCGTTTCATTTGAGTAGTCATGAAAGGGTTCTGAAAACCAAACAATAATTCTGTAATGTGTTGAAAATTTCTGTTAGCCTTACTCAACTCACTGTTAAACAATTAGGCACTTTCATCTTGTAAAATTCTTACCATAAATTGTTATAAAAAATAAAATAGATAATCCACGCGGAATTTAGAGACTCATGAAAATTTTATAGGTACATGATATAGGTGTGGCCTACCCTTGTTGAAATTGAATTGTGTAATTGTATGATTGTATTATTATATTTTTTAAATTTTTGTTTTGTATTTTGTATTGACATTTACAGTTATATTATATTGTAACTTTATATGGGTTTTACCTGAATTAAACGAATTTTAATTTAATTTAAATTTACAGTTACCATACCAAGCAATTACAAAAATGTTTTTAAAAAGTATGAATTTTTTTTTAAGCCAAAAAAGCATTGAAATCCTCATGAGTTTCTTTCAATCATAAAACCAGTCTTACAATACGAGTCATCATCCTAACACAAACTCGAATTCGACTGACACTTCCACAACAGAACCCGGAAACTTATCAGAGCAATATCCATATTCCGTGAACACAAGGGATCTGATTTCGTTCAACATGAAAACTTTACGATTTAATTTATTCCCGTTCGACTTCACTCTTATCGTGTGTCGAAGTTTGGTGAAGTCATAAAGAACGTGACTCGGTAAAATTTCTACACTGGTTTCTATTTTTGGGACAAATTTAGATGCCGTTTTGGTTTGTGATTTGTTTGTGTCGGGTAGTCCAGTAGTTTCAAATTTCGAATTGGACTGGCTTTATTCTGCTTGTACCAAATAATCTAGGGAACGACTGTCATCTGTTTCAACGATACAGCTGTGATCTAGCTTTTCAAACGTATGGATAATGGGTACGCTGTCCTTTGAAGTGAGAGGCCTTAGCCCAACAGTGACCTATTAAATATACACTATTAGTGAAAGTCTTCTTTAGAAAATATCGTCTTGTTGTAGATACGAGTATGTTTATAAATCTAGAAGTAAATATGAAAAAGACCTAGTTTAATCCTCGACAGTAACAAAATTCTTTAAACGGGGTACGTAACATAACATGTTGTTAAGTCTAGAACATGATCAGTTTGAGTACTTTGAGTACATAAATTTTTAAAGCAAGTGTTCAATCGATAACAGCCCATGCATGTACCAACTAAAGGCTCAAGCCAACGTGTAATCAGGGTGAATAGGCCTTAGTTGTCCACGTTACGACTTTACACACAATCTTTGGATTTCTTCGCAGGTGTGTGCAGGTTTTCTCACGATGTTTTCATTCATTGTTGGAGCGAGTGTAAATATGAATTCGAAAAAAATAAACTCCCGGGTACTTGCCAAGGCTTGAAATGCACCTTTCGAATAAAAGGTAATAGTCCTAGCTACTCAGTAACTTAAGCAATTTTTAACTAAAGGGATCTACGGATGTAGTCGTTACATGAGCCACGACTGAAGCCATAGGCGGCTCAATGATTCTGACACCAGGGTTTGTGAGGTAGGTTAACCTCGAAACGTAAGTAATTATAATTTGAAGCTTTGAAAATTGGGCATACTGTTTAAAAGCAAAATTTTATTCTAACTTAGCAGACTCTCGAGGTTGGGGTAATATACACAAGTCGCTACGTAAGATCAAAAGTTTATTGTACTCTCACACAGAAAAGTTTCCGCAGTCGAGAGATCAGACGCTTCTTTGTATTATGGATTTGGAACTGAGATCTTTGTTCAGACTCTGAATTGATGATTAGATGTGTACGAGATACTTCCAATTTGAATATTAAGTATGTAAGTAGGTGTTAGCCCGCGGCTAAGCCCGCCTTGTTGTTTAAAACAAAGGAATGAGATATTTTTCAGATGTAATAAATTGCGTATATGTATATCACTCTCCGGCCTTTAATTTTATCAGACTAATCCATTGCTTAGTTTCAGCGTTATAAAAAGGACGAAGAAACAAGCTTTTGTATATACATATAATATTACAATGAGTGCGATTGTAGATTTGTTGTAAATAAAATGTTTTCTTCATCTTCCTTACCCTGTTTGTTGATATTAGGTCATGGTCTAAAAAAACAAGGTCTAACAATCGGACTGTCAAACTTGACAAGGATGAACAGCAGATGACGTAGCCTTGTGTCAAGTCACGTGGTCTTCTTGTTAGACCTTGTTTTCTTAGACCATGGTCAAAGAGCAAGGAATATCGCGCTTCGCTCTTAGTAAGTAATATCGTTATTTTGAGTATTAGTTACACGACAGAATCGATGATAAAAAGATAAATTGTTGACTTACTTGTGTAAACAAACAAAAGATCATCCAAAAGAAAAACCTATAATCATTATTATTACTTATGCTGTACACTGTACCTACATCATCGGTCTCTCCACATCACTATAAAACAGAATATCAGGAGGTTCCAGAAAGACTATTACCGCCATCATTTTCAAAAACGGAAAAAAGATGACGTAAGTGTTTTCTGGTCCCTCTAGGGGTGAGGGGAATGTGTCTCTGATAGTATTGCTTGACACTGCCTGTAAATGTCACGTGAATGGGTGCGTACGAGATTTGACGTTTTGTATGGAGTGAGCCATCTGTTCGGGACGCCGCTGCGCCGCCGCCATTTTTCCTCGCACGATCCTCGGTTTTTCGCATCCATTTGCTAAGGTTACAGTTATAACTATTTCTTCTTTTCCCTTTGCCAAGTAGCTTTAAATAAATGTCAAGATCGTAAAGATATTGAAAGCTTCCACGATTTACTTTCACTACATAGTAGCCGTATACCACAGTGAAGTTTTGTTCGCAACTTCTCAATAACAGAACTCGAAACGTTCGGAGTCTCGGAGTAGAAATACTGAATCCCTTAAGCCTCAAAGCTAGAATGCGTTTACATTGATAAGCGGGTAAATAGTGATAAATATTACAAATCCTTTTTACTATACACTAAATTGTAGTTCAAAGAGTGAGCGGGATATAAGCTAAGCATCTCAAACTGTCTTTATTCCCTGCGGCTTCGCCTGCAGTAGGTATTAAAAGAAGGCGATATCCCGTTGCATTATGTCGTGAAATTTTTGTTGTCAAGAAAGTTTTTGATATGGACACAACAAACATATACTACGGAAAGTCTAAAGTGATTCCTACGACAAAATAAAATTTTACTCTTAATGTAAATAAAGAGGAAAGGAGGAAGAGAAAAGGTATGCGTGGAAAAAATGAAATACAATTTGTAAATCCAGAGACTTAAAATTAATTTAGTTTGAGAAATTTCAGTGGATGATTTTTAGATTATTTTATGGATTTGATTAAAATCTCTTGTGTTTTTAAGTTATTTTAATTTTAATTAATTGCTTTTTTCATTGAATTCTACATAACTTTAGGCATTAACACATATTATAACGCTGAAATTTTTATACAACTCAGACCAAATTATATAAAACTGTCAAAATTCATACATCTGCCTACTATTCCTATCGCAAGCGTCTGGCTCAACGGCAAAGTTAACTTTGCGAAACTACTGACAACTTTATTTTAGGGAGCGACAATTGCCTAGCGGTTTTGCCAACTAATTGTACAGATTAAACTTCTGTTATAGAACTCGACAATCCGATGTTTGAATTTAAATCTCACTACTTAGGTAGATCAGTTTACTGGTAAGCCTAAAAGTTGGTATTCAAACCGAATAATATTATCTAAGCTCAGCAAATAAAATGGATATTTGATTAACTTAGTTAAGATCTTGAAGATTCTCAACTCCGTGGGTTAACAATAATTTTAGTTGTAACTCGGATTTCTGTTCTGTTTATTCTTAACTCCGTGGTTTACCAATTATTTTAGTTGTAACTTGGATTTCTGGGTATTAATAATTGTCTATATTAAGTTTAACACAGAAAACGATAGCACAAGTGATGAAAGGCAGCCTTATGACTTGTAGTGATAACTACCAGAAAACTTTAGGCTAGAAAACACTCTACTAGTAATGTGTTTTACTATTTTAACTAAGCCTGACAAGTAAATTTTTTTGTCAAAGTCTAACTTAAAGCAAAAGTTTGGCCGCCATGTTTGAAATTCAATGTTACACATCCATCTTTGTGTCTTTGGGTCACAGACACGCAGATTTACATACGTAACAATTCAATCGGTTGAGTATTGAGTAATTTTAGAGGAAATTGATTGTGATTAACCGACAGATACGCGAGTGATCCTATAAGGGTTCGGTTTTTGAAAATTCTCAAAAATAATTTTAGTCATTTTAGGCTCCCTTACAACACTTAATGTAATAGTAACAGTAAGTAAGTAATTATATTTATTTCCTTTACAAATATAAGTTCGGGTATACAATAGTCATAGCCTAGTTACAAGAAATTATAATATTTGCAAAAGCTGGAGCCTAAACTAGAATTCCCTGTGATTTAGTAGGACTCCATGTAATGACGTCATTTTTGAAGTTAATAAACTTTTTTTTAACCAAGATCGGCTCTGTTTCAAACAATGTAGAAGTCCAAGCAATGAAAAAGAGATCAAACAATCTGAAAGAGGCGATGCGATATCAGTTTGAACATAACAGGGAGAAGAAGGAATATAGGAATTTAGGAAAGGTTGTTCAATTTTATGAGTACTAAGTACTACTTACTCATCATCAGTACAATCATTAGCCTTTTTCAAATTGTCAGACTATGTTGCGGGTAAACAACCAGGTAAAGGACATGGATTTTTTTGGTCTTTTATTCACAGAAAAATCTAACCACTATATAGAAAAAATATATAGATTCTAGACATAAAACTGAGTCCACATGTCCAGTTGTGGAATTTAAGTGCCCCCCATTTAGGAGATATTAATTTTTTTCAATGTGAAAAAGTTGTCCAATCAGCAAGTCTATAAAACGCACCTGCCACTACCTATCTCTTTCTAACACCTAGCTAAAGCTACTCTTGTCTTCTCTTTCTTACAAAATAGTTACTAAACCGCGAAAACGATTTATTCTGTATTCAAAACTTCAAAAATGAGCATAGCATGTGCTGTAAATGTCTCGCATAATGTCACTGGAAATCGTTTTCGCGGTTTAGTTAACTATTTTAATAACCTTGTAAGAAAGAGAAGACAAGAGTAGCCTTAGCTAGGTGTTAGAAAGAGATAGGTAGTGGCAGGTGCGTTTTATAGACATGCTGAGTGTACATCTTTTTCACATTGAAAAAAATTAATATCTCCTAAATGGGGGGCACTTAAATTCCACAACTGGACATGTGGACTCAGTTTTATGTCTAGAATCTATATATTTTTTCTATATAGTGGTTAGATTTTTCTGTGAATAAAAGACCGGGCCCCATACGATTTTTTTCCTGTCCTTTAACGGTGTATAAACTAATAGTTACAAAAATAGTACTTTTTGTACAAAATTAGGTGAGCGAGGAATAAAGGCGGCCTTTAGAAAATGTCGAAAAGGTTTGAAGTTGCCTTTATTGTAATCAGATCGTCGGAACGGTAAATGTTGTTCTGGAGAGCAGCTTAGAGAGTGATGCATCGTGCGATAGCCACGGCACTTACCGTGTCGCTGATAGTGTTGTCCGGTGTAATATCGATGATTTTTGACAGATGTCAGATGGTGTGTTTCGTGATATTTTTTTAAATTTCGTTAAAGGGACACTTTACTTGAAATTGCACCGTACTTTAGACCTTTTAAGTAAAGTCCGGTGAAGCTTGATTGGTCGTACCTTTTCGACACAAGCATAGGTCAATAAAAAAAAAAAAAAAAAAAAGACCTTTTAAGTACCTAAGTAAAAAGTATACCAAATTGAGAGTAGAGTAAATTTTCATCAAAAAATAAATGCAATTTTTTAATTCATAAAAAAAAGTTAATTCTTGCGGCTAATATAATTATTGTATTTTTGACATTCTTATAAAAATAAGGCGAAGATAATTTGTGCCGCTGGGAAAATATTAGCAACAACTTCAACCAGTGTGAGTGTGGCCTTACCTCAACTCATGGACCACCTTGTACAATGCCCCGCTTGCCCTAATAGGTGCACATTACATAAACAAGGATCTCCTCAATACTATTGAGGCTGCGGTCTAGGTGACTGAATGCTATTTATAAACCTGATAAAGGAAGATAAAAATAGTTTTTAATATTCCTACTTGCTGTCCACCCGCGGCTACGCTTGCGTTGTATTTAGACTTATCCGTGCAGTTTCTCGTAGAAATGAGATATTTTCCCGCGGTAAAAACTATCTAAGATGTTGACGGGGGATATAAGGTGCAAAATATCATTCAAATCGGTGCAACAGTTTCAGAGTCAGCCCGTACAAACAGACAAACAGATAAACAGACAATCAGAAAAACAAAAAAAAATAGAAAAAAACCTGAATATGTTCTATATCACTTCTTACATCCTCCTTACTCGGTATTAAGCATTTTTTCCTATGTACAGATTTTCGACCTCTACAATTTTTTATATAGATTAACTTGCACACCGCTATCAAAGTATTTTTTCATTGCGACATAGCTCGCATCACTAGCGCAGTGCATGTCGCGAAAGTGTTGATGTTATCGGGGACGCTTTACGCCGAGTGCTGCGGATGAGACCGGCTCGCGACTAATGTAAGCCCCTTAAACGCTCCAATGTGAACGGCGCTTTATGTACAGTTGGCCACGCGGGGGTTTTTAGCTCAAAATTGGTCGACGATAAGCTGGATCGCGCTCTTATTTACTCTTTGGCTTGTAGTTAAGAGCTTCAGCCCGACGATATACCGATAAATATACAGACTGAGTTTTATTTTTAGACTTTAAAACATGAAGATATCCCTATGAAACGAAGCAAAGTGTTCAGGTTATGATTATGTACGCACCTACGAGTTTGTTTCATATTAATCCGGACAAAAGGTCATTGACGCTTGCATACAATTCGTTTTTTTTTCAAACATTACGATAAAACTATGATAAATTTGGCATACCGTAGTAGAAGGGGGAACGCGAGCGTGTGACCTTGCTAGACATATTGGCGCTACATTATTTTTTATAATTTTCAAGGAAAGAAAGAGGTCAGTGAAATTTAACCGAATTTTAGTGAAACAGACCATAAAATAAGATACAGCAGTATTTATATTTCATAGTGCATCTAGTGGTATCCAGGTCGGCTCGAGCCCTTCGGTGGGGACATATATTATAAGCTGTTAACGAGATGCATCTAGCGACAGGTTGCCAGGAATGTCGCCTCTGCGGCAACTACACCCAAATCAAAGTCGCCTTCTACAACACCTAATGGGAAGACATGGGTTGGGCCTATTCTATTGCAGGGACATTACGGTGTCCATTCTTTTTTTAGTCTTGACACAGAATACCAAGTATTGATTCCAAAATTAAATGTTTTAATTTTGACGAGAAAGAAACGGAAAATGAAGTTGCAAAGCACCTCATTACAACCTTAAATTAAGATATTCCTTTCTAGACCCTCGTCCACCGTGGTACTACTTGCTATACTTTTTTGCACTTAATGACAATACAGTACACAGTAATTAAAATGTTAAAATGCGCTCATTTAGGCCGCCGCCGCCTTATTGCAAAGTAAGTACAAACTGCACTTTCGCCAAAAAGACTTACATGTGTGTGTAAGCGGGGTCTTATTAACACTGGATTTTAAGCTCGAATTGGGCCGAGATAAGCTGAATCGAGCGTTTTGAAGCAAAGCTTAAGCGCTTTTAAGTTTCGGGCATGTGGTTTCAGTCTGGGAAGTTTCGCTTTTGTGCTAGTACCTACTCTTCAGCTTTAAGGAACTTCTGCGCTAGCAAAACAAGCTTTTTTATAAGCTGTATTATGTTATTGTGTTCATTTAATTCAAATTTGTGTATCAGTACAGTCCTGTTGACAGGGCTGGCAAAATATAAATTACTAGCTTCCCGCCGCGACTCCACCCGCGTTAATAGTTTTTTCCGTGGGAATGAAGCATTTTCTCGCTGTAAAAGGTATAGCTTATGTTACTCTGGGTAAATGTAGTAGCTTTCTAATGGTGAAAGAATTTTGAAATCGGCACACTAGTTTTTGAGTTTATTCATTATACAACACAACACACACACACACACACACACACACAAACACAAAAATACAAATCTTTCCTCTTTATAGTATTAGTATGAGTATGATAGCGACTCTAAAAATGTTTCATAGTTCAATGAGGGTTGCTGCTATCTAGGAGGCATGGGTTCAAATCCTTATAATAGATTTTTGAAATGACTAGGCATTATGTATGAAAACTACTAAATCCATGATTCATTGATCCGCTTCAATGAGACGAGAGCCCGTCTTGGTTTGAGCAAAGCTTTTTAATTTTTGAAGTGACGTCATTAGGCGTTATAATAAAGTAATTTTGAATTTTGCGAAGTTGACAAAATAACCATGAAACCTACAGATGGACACATTAAAGAAGCTAATAGCGATGAAATAAAAACAATATTAAAAATCCCGCTGCAAAAAGCTTCCATCCATTCACCCATTTTCTCTTGATTACTGTTCCCATTCATTGTAAAAGACGAATGATGAGTGAAATGAAACTTTTACCCATATAAGCTAGCAGGCCGATGGCCCGTAAACCAAGTTATTTATTACTGCAGCAAAAATGCATTTTAATTTGTTTTAAAGCATCTAGGGAATAAATGCCTGGCGCTCGACGGCGCGAAATGTTTGTTTACTTTGTCTTAATAAAATATCTGTTTGCGACCTCGCGTGCTGTGAAACATACATTATTGTGTGGAACTTATATTTTGATTTGTATTCCTTACTCGCGTTAATAGACCTCCCACACTACCGTCTTTCGAGCGTCTTTTGAGTATACAATCATAGGCAGCAAGGCGAATGAAACAAAAGACGGACGCTGATGATTGTATGCGCAAGACGTACGACCACGAGATGCTCGAAAGACGCTAGTGTTAGTTGGGTGTCTTTAGTGTATTATTATTGTTATTTTTTTCTGGTTACTTTTGATACCTTCGAGCAACGCGGGCCTTCCGTACCGGTACGGGTCGAAGTTTGATACACTTTTTGTATACCTACCATTATTCCCATTAAGGACTTAATAATAACTATTCAACACTTTTATACGAATAAAGATTTTCCTAATTTTTTTCCATATAGGAATGGGGTATTATTACTAGATCTATTATTAGATCAAGACAAATTTGTTCGTGTCATAACAAAACGGTGTCATACATACGAAATTATCAATCTCCTTTCGTAAAAATAAACTTAGACTAACCTTGGAGTATTTTATTTATAAAACTGGATACTTCTTAGTGTAACTATTATTAGTAAACTAGCCGTCCGTTTTTTTCATTATTTTTGTAAAAAGTATCTAAAATTTTGACCGGGAATATAAGGTAGGTAGTGGTAGGTACCAGAGATTAGCGTGTACGAACAGACAGACAGACAGACTGATATTTATTTAAAACTTGTATTTTTGAGTTCAGCTACATTCCCTTTATAACCTACAATGAGTTTTTGAACAACAAATCAATGTACAGACTCACCGATTCTTTAGTTTTACTATAGTATAGATAGATAGAAGAAGAAGACAAATCTTGTTACATCTTCTGCAGTACTATGGTAGTAATTAGGAAATGCACTGCATCTACATTGTACAACTTATAGTGTAGCAACACAATAACTTGTATAACAATGTTTCGAGAGCGCTTTTGTTTGACTCTATCTCTTTGTTGGCAACTTCATAAACTTGTTTGTGCGATAGATAACAGTTTGCGGTGTGAAGTCGCGAAGCGTGACGTAGGTTTTGTTTATTATATAGGTCACCTAAAGTTTATTGACCGAGCCAAGTGTCTCCATTTCAGCTTGGGAAAAAATCGTTTTGTACTCTTATTTTTGAGTGTCTGTCTGTCTAGTCTCTTTATTTATATCTATATAATTCCTGCTAAATTACGCGTAAAATCGATGTTTGACGTGTCTTAATGTAGGTTGGCAATCACCTGTCTCTTTTCGTTCTTAAGAACGTGAAAGAGACATAACAACTTAAATTTAGATATTTTAGCGGCCATGCAGTATTGAGCCCATTTTCTCTTATTATGTTTTTATAATTGTTACTTATTGGCATAAAAATTCACAGAGTGGATCAATTAAAGGGTGACAGATTGACAGATTGACAAATACTCAATAAACAAGTTCAATCAATGGTTGTGATCGTTTCTGAAAAAAAAGAAAAGAAAATAGTTCCAAACAATTTGACTGAGCGTGTCCTTTCTAGCTTTTACTAAGCCACAAACACCCTGTATTATACCTAGTGGTGACTTGGCAACTACAGAAAGGACATTCAGTAAATTCTTTTGTACAACTTTTCCAAAAAACATGAAAATAAATAAATAAGGAAGTTGATCAGGGTGCCGAGTGCGAGTTTTGCAACCAAAGTAAACGCGCTCGATAGCGAGAGCGTAAACGCGATTTTGTATGGAATTGAAACTACGCCATCTGTAGACAGTTCGCTGAACTAAAATTTCTCCATACTAAATGCTCGTTTACGTTGTAGTTATCGAGCGCGTTTCGTGAGTAAAAAACTCGCACTCGGCACTCAGGTCCAACAACGGGACATGTCTTTTCAGGTATTGCTAAGCAGTCACTTCTAACCTGTATTGAAAAAAAAAGGTATATGTTAAATTCCGTTTGGTACTCCTAACCACAAGGAATGCAGCTCGCATTCTCCACAAAAAAAACCGTATGGTTGTATCCGTTTTGTTCCTCTCACCACACAGCAAGTTCCGCTTATGAAACATATTTCAGCCAAATTGCTCTCTCTACTAGGAATGTAGAACAATTTTGGATGTGCCGACAATTTCACAAAGAAAAGTTTACTGAGATTTCGTTCTTGTAGGTAAAGTGCTAGATAATGATCATTGGATTTGTTATTATTCATTATTTTAAATTTATACGAGGAGCTTCACGTCCCTGCCGAGGAATTATAGGACAAGATGAACATACAAGAAATATTTTACTATTCAATTTGTGTTGTGTGCTTGTAACGATCATAAGAATCTGTATTGAAAATCTTACTGGTTTTGTTTGATTCATTTCATTGTCATTTATAATAAAAGCATTAGCGCTAGAAATAGTCATCATTTAGTCATAATGATCTTCGAAACTTTCAAAGTTTTCAATTTTAGTCCCTTGACTTGTAATAGCATGATCAATTAAAAATCTTGACCCTCTTTGCAGTCGACTAGATACTTATTTTGGTCACTGGAATCCCTATCCCTACTTAATTATAAATGCGAGAGTAACTCTAGTTTGTTATGCTTTCATGTTAAAACCACTGAACCAATTTTGATGAAACTTGGCTAGGAGATAGAATAAGCCTTGGAGAAAGACATAGGCTAGCTTTTATCGCGGGAAAATACCTCATTCCCACGTAAAAAGAGTGTGTGCGCTGTGTAAGTTAAATGCAAAAGTAACGCTGTCTGTATTTGTTACGCTTACTGAAGGCCAGAGGCAGAGAGTAACATAGGCTACTTTTACAGGCTGGAAAACATCTCATTCCCACGGGAGAAGTCTAAAACCAACGCGGGCGTAGCCGCGGATGGGCAGCTAGTATGTTATATGTTGATCGAATTATTATATACGGGCGGGGAGCTGGTACTCTATAAAGCAAAGACATAGATAAAAAAGAAAAGCCTGGTCGTGGACTAACACCTAAAATCGTACGTGAATTCCACACATTCACTGGTATTACCTCTAGTGGAATCCTTTAATACCGTCCTTTCTGCATCCGTGTAATAACAGCCTCTCTCTATTCCACTCGCACCCTAGTTCGCATTCCGTTGTGTCGCAGGAGCGAAATCGCTGGATACAACCTGCTTGTGGACTTTGCACAAAATTTAATATCACTGACCTGCAGCGTAACGACGCGTAACTGTTTGGAGTTTGAAAGTCAATTTCAATTTTGATTTTCTGTTCTTGTTTTAAATCGTGTAGGCCTCGCCACTTTTGAACTTTGTTCTATAGGCGAATGTTGGGTTCGGTCAAGGTCTAAATGTTGTGGAGATCTTTGAGGGAAGCTTTTGTGAAACTTAATTAATTATCATTTTCTTAATGGTGACAATCATGATGGTGATGATGACAAAAGTTCTAACTTTTTTACAATAAAAACGACATTTGCTAATACGAGCGAAATCTCTAGATGCATTTGAAAACCAGAATTGCAGTTTAAGATTAAATTGGGAAAACTAAGATAGGTAATTATAAAAGCACAGTCAAATGCCTTAGGAACCATTTTATTATAAATAATTATTAGATTACACATTACCATTTTTTATTTACAGTATAAAAGTATAAAATAAATAATTATGTATGTACCTTTAGAAACAAACAATTGCTATCTGACTAAAGCTTAAGAAGATTTAACTTTCTTCAAAAAGAATTCGTTCTTTTTCACTGGTTTCGACAGTTTTTTACCAAAATTCGTTTTAACTTTGGAAATTATTGGTTTGTATTTCATTATTGGTAATCTAGTTGTTGTAATAACTTCTCGATGGCCAATAGGTTCTGTTGTCTTCACTGGGACCTCATTGGGGGTCTCTGCAAATGTTCTCATTTGTATTTCCAAATTGGATAGCCTCATGTTCTTCTTCTTCAGAGGTACATTGTACTTCTTTGATTTCGTTCTCTTCAAAGCTGCCCGCTTTCCATTCTTCTGCGCTTGGTCAACTTGTACTTTAATATTATAATGAACTGTGACATTCTTCTTATTGGCTAATTTCTTGATCTCCGAAAGGTAATTGTTAAATTGAAACTGGGGTTCTTTTCCGGATACTTCAAACACTTTTGGGATTTGTTTTAGATTTGGTTCCAAAGATTTGAGGTGTTGTGTGTGTCGTACTGCAAATTAAAAGTATTGATTATAGTCATGTTACTTCACCTTTACACAAAATGAGAAGCGGATATAAAAGGAAAGGTTCAATACTTTTTTGAATGACTTTTTTTGCTTCTCGAAAACGCTTTTCCTCCACAACTTTGGCAACATTCTCGTGGTCCGTTTTCATTCCAATAACAATAACCCTTGGGTTTTTATACGATACAGTGGACACAGTTGCAGCTAGAATAGGAAAAACGTATTTGAATTTTGTTTTAAGCTAATAATTAGGTATGATAAAGAAATATGTACCTACGTACATTCTTAAAATATTAAAATCGAATAAAAAAAAAACTATTTGCTTTTACTTTGGAATGTATTTTTAAAAAGCAAAATTATTCGAGTTTGACAGGCATTTGACAATACTATATACAGTAAAAAAAATCATAGCATATTCGTATACTTATCAGTTCTTTGATATAAATTAAATTTAAGTTTATTTGAATTATAAGTAATTTACACATGCACAAAAACCACAAAATTTAATAGCCATTAATTAAAAATGCCATACTAAAAGTTATACAACAACACATTTCTAAATCATACAGTAGTCAACAGAATTTTATTTTACTAGTAACAACTGGATAGCTCAGTACAAATTCCGGAAAAACGATAATCAACTCTATAAGTACTTTAAAATTACTTAATTTATAAATTGACTTATGAGTTGTAAGAGTTTTAATTTAACTCCGTGTATCCTCGTTGTATAAGTTTCAAATTATAAAATGTTTTTAAAAACTTGAAATTTTGTAATATAGAGCTTTTCTTTTGCTTCGAGATGTTTTTCAGAGCCAACTATCTAATTAGTTATACTAGTAGAAATATATAAAAAAGTAGCGGCCTCATCTACATGGCTGTTTTAATATTATCACATAAAATAAAATTCAAAACTTACACTCATAATAATCCTGGCATGTCACGTAACCATAAAAACAAACTAAAAACGAGAATATGAAAATTCTTTTACAATTTGACCCCATATTGCTGTACTGGACAAATCGGGATTACAAATACATATAGTGTAGTGGCACAGGTGGCTTATATTGGCTAGGAATGGCTGAAAAAAGTACAATTAAAACAAAAAAACCACACCTGAACAAAACCATGTGGCTGAAACAATGCCACTCGTAGTGTTAAGCTGATTAACACGTTGAATGCGTTTGTATTTTGATAAGGATTAGTCTTGTTTTCTGTTGAAATTAATGTGTTAATAATTTATCATGATATCAGATTTAAATCACCCGATGAGCGTGGTAATTCTTTTTGATAATTATATTGATAGTTTTGAAATCGCCTCACTTAAATATATATCATTATAACATTATTTACTCTTTTAGCGCAGCTACGCTCACCTTTTTTTCGAAAAATTTTCATTCGTTTTGTTTTTTAAATATTTTTTTATTTCCAAATAACTGCAATTTTAACAAATTTCTTGTAAGCATATCAAAACTAAAAAACAATACCTCGATATAACCCTTAACAACCGATTTTATGCGAGCGTGACGATTGTAATTTTTTTTTTCAGTTTGACGTTTTTTTCAATCGTCTTTGTAATCGTCAAGCAGGCAAGGTGTTGATGGACTTTTGCTTTTGAATGTACGTAACTATATTAATCTTCGACCATATGGCGATAGTACTATTGTTCTAGGTTACGTATTACGTATAGGAATCGCACGTGGGCTCAAAATCGCGTGCGTTTTAGTACCACATTGACTTGTGGGGTAGTTTGATGTCAGAGGCCAAGATGCGAGTCGCTACAGAGCGAAGGAAGTAAGTAATATTGACTTGCGGTACTGCAAAGACTAGATACTTCTTAAGTGCTTCTTTTTTTATTTGAAATTCTAATATTAAATAATTTTTAAACATAATAATAATATACTTACATAATATGCTTATAATATACAAAATAATGTTTTTCGTGTCTGTAAAATTGTCGTGTTGTGGTGTGGAAATTCCGAATTAGTTAAGTAATTTATTAGTTAATATTATTTTTATATAATTGTACCAGAGTAAAGGAGTTTTTAAGTAGAAATTGCTATAATTCATGTTAGTACCTATACAATAACTATAGCATAAAATTGACACGTACTACATAAATGTACCAAAAGTTTAATTACTAAATAAATTTCTCTTCCCAATCCTTGTTAATTTGAACTAAAATTGTAAAACTACAGTAATTATGTCCGTAGTAGACTAAATGTAATTGCTGATAGAAAGTTTGAGCTGCAGGATTCTGTGCTGAAATAAGCGGCCAGTTTTGGTGTCGGATTGTTTAATACTAGCCGTCCACCCGCGGCTACGCCAGCGTTGTTTTTTTCCTTCGTTTCCCGTAGAAATGAGATATTTTCCCGCGGTAAAAACTATCTAAGATGTGGACCGATGATATAAGGTACCGCCATGCAAAATTTCATTGAAATCGGTGTAACAGTTTCAGAGATTAGCCCGTACTAACATAGAAACAGAAAAAAAACCTGGGTATGTTCTATAACACTTGACTCGGTTTTTAGGTTTTTTTCTGTGTACAGATTTTCGACCTCTCTAGTTTTATTATATATTCGTAGAGGAAGAAGTTCTATATTTTATTCCTTTATATCAGCAACTAAATTACTAGCAAAGATTGCCTATTAAAAGATATAATGTTTTATGTTAAGGCAGTATTTAATATTTTTATGAATATTTTTCCGAAAGAGAGCCTTGTTTCAAATCCGAAAAATTGTTACTGTCTTATTTTATTACTGGTGTTAATAAAAATATATTTGTATTGTTTTTCAGGGCATTCGGATGCAGCTTATATAAAAGGTACCCGAAACAATTTATTTGCGAAAATAATTAAATATTTTCGAAAATTACTTACTGCACGCAGTAATCGCCCAATAAATCTTCAGTGAACAATAATTTATTGCATCAATTACGTAAAATGTTATCATTCGTGATCGTTTCGGGATTCTTGATACTTTTTATCTGAATCTCGTCACAAATATTTCTCAACAGAAATTCCTTAACCCTTTTTATAATGAGTGATAATGAGCATCCACATTTAGTGCGTATGTTTGAGTATAATGGTGCTGAAGCTTTGCCTTATTACAATTGACACAAGAACGATGAAAAGTACAAAGTGTTCAATTTGTCATGCTCTTACTGTACAATTGCAATTTATTTTAATTTGATCAAAATTTAATTTATCCCGTTATTCACTTATCGCACATGGGTTGTGCACACATGGTTTCTAGGTTAAACTACTTTGCAAACCCTGGTTCCAGAATTATTCCCTTAATCGTTTTGACATTTTTGATATTCACACTAAGTAGGTAAATACCTTTCTCTCTCTCAGAAATCTCAGGTACTAGAGGTAGATTGAATTGTTGTTTCTATTTTTATCTTATAACGAAACTCATATACCAAAGTATACTATGAAACCGAGACGAATATTAAATCAAAGAACTACCGAGTCGCAGCTCCCCGGTCCCCAGTCACGAAGCGAACGCCAAGTTTGGAACACGAGAGGTGCTCAATCAATACGTATTGAAAAGTTACCACTTGGTTCCAGGCACAGACGTAGAACGTGAAGAGTAATGGACAGGACACAACTCGTTTTAATTTCTAACATAACTATGTAACGAGGTGCTTTGCAACCTCATTTTGCATTTCTTTCCCATCTAAATTCAAACATTAAATTTTGGAATTCCTTCGTCATTCATACGTAATCTTCGTCCATTTTTCTTCAGTTTTCCCTCAGACTTCCGGTCTAGACGGCCGTATTTATTAATGTGTGTGTAATTTTGTAAAGTATAAGCTGTTTTATATATCCGAGTTAATACCTACCTGTTTCGTTTCCGTCTAATTAAACGTTAATAAACCAGTGCCAGTCAGTGTACTAAAACGAAAAAGAGGAGTGTCATAAGTTTGACGTGTGTGTCTGTCTGTCTGTCTGTAGCATCGTAGTCCTAAACGGATGCTCCGATTTTGATCTAGTTTTTTATGTTTGCAAGGTGTTACAATCGAGTGTACTTAGCTATGATTCAAGAAACTATCTTCAGCCATTTGAAGATTATCAGCTCTTTTCTACTTGTTGAAAGGATCAAGTGACGGTTTTGTAGCGGGTGTAATTTATTTTTTTATTTTTTTTCCTTTCCTTAGGCACTAGTAGTATAACATTATACTACTAGTGCATTATACTAGTAGTGTATTATTGTGTTCTTATTTGCGTGCAATAAAGAATTTTGTGTATTGTATTGTATTGAAACCTTCAATCTTTAGTCGGTTCTGTTGGCCCGCCAAGGTCTTGGTGAGCCGCAGGCGCGACAATGGCGCTAAGACACCATTTTCACCTAGGTATAATCATAATGATGAGGAGACCCCAGTTATCCAGACTAATATTATGAACGCGAAAGCGTGTGCTGTTTGTCTGTACTTCTCTTACACTGGAACTAAACAAAAGATTGATTTTTTTCACAGAGATAAATTGAAGGCTGAACAGTGACATAGGCCACTTTTTACCGCAGTAAATAATAATAATAACAGTAATTTATTTCAGATTTAAAATCCATAACATAACATCACAATTAATACAAGTAATTAAAATGTTAGGCTTGTCTTAGTAACAAGAATAAGACTGTTGTGTCGTATCTCTATCATGTATTTGTCCTCTGTATGCTTTTGTGTACAATAAATGGTTAAATAAATAAATAAAATAAATAAGAATGCTTAAAATTCTACGTTAGCAACATTATTCCTTAACTATTTATCCAGACCGATGGCTATCCTCACCCAATTGTGCTAAAAGGGACCATTAAAAGGGGGGTAAAATATCTAATTTCCGCGAGTGTAGCGTTTAATAAGCTAGAATATGGTTTCGCATTTCACTCTGGTTTATTATGGTGGAAAGTGTATCCTTTTTTTCAATTGTATATATTTAAGTAAGTTGAACTGGATTAGTGAAAGAACGATAGAGACTACTCTTGTCACCATATTGCTTTATAACACCTTTTTGTGTGTTCGGCCAACAAATTACAGATTTCTATGGCATTTCTACATTGACCAAGTACCAAGCGTTGTTCGTTCCGTCGCCGCCCCGCATCCTGGCTGAATGCCGCGGATTCCGTTGCCCACCGGGATTACAGATAAAAAGTTAGTTGTGTTAGTGGTCAGTGGCGATATCCCAGCTGGTTTAGAAGCGCAAAGTGCTGCTTGAAATTTTAAAACCGTTGAGTGTGTGGACTGCACCGTGCTGATACAATTTATGCTTGGTTGCAAAGTTCTGGGCATATTATAATATCAATCATGAGTGATTGAAGTCGAAAAAATACATTTTTTTTTTACTTAAATTGGTGTGTGTCCTTAGTAAAAGTTTCAACTTGATAATTTTGTGTAATTGGTCTTTATACCCACTAAATTTTTATCCTACGGTAGACTTAACAGATTGTTACAATCAAATTAAAAAAAAGTCCGAGTCTGGTGACTTTACGTGTGGTTTTAAAAATACGTATATTTGTCTTCATTGGTATATGACACGCCTCAACATTTAGGAATGTTCTTGTTCTTCAGCTTAAATCAATAAAAAAATGTGTGAAATTGAAATTGGTTTAGGAAAATTAAAGTGTTTTATTGTTGAAAAATTGTTTGATACGATTGGTTCCTTGTTTCACACTTTAAATTGTAACTGTCCTATTTATTTTTGGTATCAATGAAGAATATTTGTATTTGTTCTTCATAAATTGTTTGCAAGGAGGTATGGCTGTGAAGTATAGCGATCCACAAAATCAAATCGAAATTCACACGGGGCGTTGAGCGTGGATTCTCTCGTTTCCCTAATGAAACTGCGGAACCACCCACAAGGTTCTGGTGCACTCTTATTATCACTTCATACATAGAATATCCCGCCCGCCGCCATGTTGTTTTTTTTGCTTTTATGCTCTTCGTTCGATACCGTTAGTCTTACCAGAAAGTAGTAGTAAAATCATGAACTAGATTAAAGAATAATTAAAATTATAGACTTTCGAATCTGGGAAGTTCTAAATAATTATTTGTTACTCAGTTCAATTCATTTAGTCGTTTAGTAAGTTTTCACAGGCATGATATTCTACAAAAATAATAATAGTATGGGTCATAGCCGTTTGTCACATTCTTGGGTGACGGAAACTGCTCTAGTGAACTGACAATAATATACCACATAGAGAATGAAGGTAATATGATTACAGAGCTGAAGTGAGTAACGATTCCGAATTTTCCAATTCCATTACTAGCTCAGTCAAATCGGGAACATTCCGCGTCGCAGCCACACTTTATTGAACACAACCTACCGCCGTAGATTTATTCCTTAGTATAAATTTGAGGAGACAAATTTCCCTCCCGAGTGATTTAACGATGCGCACAAGCGAATCATTTTCGTTACGTTTTCTCCAATTTGTGTTAAGACTTTTACATGTCTATGCAAGATTGTCATCGATAATACTGAGCAATAACGTGGCTATTGTTTTTTGGTTTCTTTTTTTCTTTTTAATGGTATATTTTTTTTATCTGGTTATTCGGTTTCAGAGAAGTTGTAAAGATTAGTCCTTAATGTGTAAAAATACTCTTTGCATGTAGCAAATTTTTCTCTCACTCTCCTCACCAAGCGGCTTTGATGGAACGACGACGGTGCTTGTTAGTCGACATACAAGTTCAAATTTCTTAGATGTTGTGTGCAGGTTTCGTGTGTTATTAATGTTTTCCCTCACTATATAGGAAAGTCGAATAAACGTGCATAATGAATTTGATAATCGAATAATTATCACGTGTCAAGGCTTGAACTTGTGTCTTCCGAATAGAAAGGCAACAGTCACTAGGTCACCGATACCACAGTGGATACACCTGCTAAGAAATAGGAATCAAATAAGTCATCGAGATAATCATTAAGATCTTGCAGGCATATCGTGTTGGTTTTGAGGTTACCCTACTTCACAAACTCTGGTGTTGGAATTATAGAACCGCCTTAAGCTTCCGACAAGGCTCGTATAACGACTACATCCATAGATAGTAGCCGTTGGCTTTACGCGCCTTCCGGAGCACGGAATCATCTTTCTTTTCGGACAGTCAGGTGATTTAGCCTGCAATGTCCTAACCAAACTGAGGAAAGTCTCACAAAGTGATATTGTTCGACGAGTCCACCGGGATTCGAACCCGGAACCTCCGTAACGTCAGGCGAGCTTTTGATCGCTCGACCACGGAGGCTGTTTTAAGATGTTTTCCTTACCTCGTGTAGAAATGATATCAAACCAATCAGTTTTGTATTCAGTGTAAGTTGCGTATAAATACAGTGTAAATTGAACGATTCAAGTCTAACTTTTACCTACCTTTTGTTCTCATGTAAGTAACATTGTTTTTAATGAGAAATAAAATATCTTTAAAATATCTTTAAGGGTTGGACCACATCTGGCAGCACGGAATCGCCTTTTTCCGTCGCCCTTTCTCTTTCTGTCGCTTAGAAGTGCCATTTGCTAGACCGAGACAGAAAGCATAATGCGATCGCCTCGAGGATTCCGCCGCGTGCTATCGCATTATGCTTTCTGTCTCGGTCTAGCAAATGGCAGTTCTAAGCGACAGAAAGAGAAAGGGCGACGGAAAAAGGCGATTCCGTGCTGCCAGATGTAGTTCAACCCTAAACCTATCTGTAGCCCTATTTGCGTGAAAGTAGAACAAACAGCCAAACATTCTGGCATAGGCGTTACAAGAATTCCTCGAAAACAATTGTATAGACCGTTATCGCGTCATTAAGTTTGACAAGAAGTCTGTCTACTGAATGCGATCAAGTTCGACGTTTCGACGTGTTTGTGTGAGCTCGATACGATCGGATGTCGAGAATGAGCTCCCATGCTGGCTCGAAGGCGATTAGATAACTGATGGATTACGTAACGGTCCCTGACACTTTAAGGAATGAGTTTTCTGATTTCGATCGAGTTTTGTGAATGACGATACGTATTGGCTTTGGCTGTCGTGTGTCTTCGTGTGTCACTTCCCAAGCAACGTGTCATGAGTTTGAGTTATTAGCAGGTAGTTTTCCATCTTTTCTAAAATTTTAATATACTTTCCCTTCAAAGAAGATTTAAGTAAAGTATGATTTTGAGAGCGTCGGTGGCCAAGTGGATTGGGCCGTTGACTTCCATTCGGAAGTTTTCGGGTTCGAACCTCGGCACGTACCAATATGTTTTCAATTGTCGAATTCATATATACGTTTATTCGACGCTCTTGCTGTGAAGGAAAACGTCGTGAGGAAACCTGCACACACTTGTGTGAAGTAATTAATTCAAGGGTTGTGTGTGAAGTTGACTAACTCGCACTGGACCAGCGTGATCGACTAAGGCCTATTCACCCTGATTTCAGGGTAGGCTCGAACCCCTCGGCGGGGACATATATGAGCTGTTAATAATGATGAATTTTAGAAAAAGTACATAAGAATTTGTATTTTTTTATTGTTATTTCATTTATATAGATCATTGGCCTCGATTAACTGCAGTTTGTTTATTTAAATAGACTTAGTAAAAAAGCTATAAAACGAGTTTTTGAATTCGAAAGCTAAAAGGAAAAATAATTCCAGTTAACAAATAAACAATATAACCATTTTAATAAAACACTTCAGCTTCTTTCATAAATTGATGATTCTCTTGAAGTTTCACCAATCGCCAACAATCGCTATTATAAATTTTTGGAATAAACAAATTGCCATTTGAACACGTAATAACCCCCCGACTGACGACAGTTGCGTGGCGTCAGAAACTTGCCCTTAATAAAACCGTAGTTATCGATATATTCAGCGAAGATGGCTCTCTTGGGTGAACTTCCCGAAAAACACCGCCAATGTCGTCAGACTTTCCCGGAATTAATTTAGGGGTTCGGCTACTGGCAGCTTATAAAATCGGCATTTGTTTTAGCGTTGTTGTTGTAAAAAGATTCAAACTTTTTAATGGAAGACACAGTCGATTATGCCTGATTGATAATAGAAACTAACAAATATATACGAAAAATAACAAATATATACGTACATATATTTTACCACAAAAAAGTGTACAAAAGGGAGCCTTATTGCTAAGGTGGCAATTTTTCACTTTGCAACAACTCTTTATCTAGGTATCATTTTATTTATATTACATTATTTTTTTAAAACCTGAAACTATTTAAAAGACTGTTCAGAATTAGATCAAAATAAGGAGGACTCGCAGAAAAGGGAGGCTTTTGCCTAGCAGTGGGACAGTGTGGGCCAGATATGATAAGATAAGATTAAAGCCACCAGAAAAATAAAAATATACTCGGGAGGCGCCATGGTTTTTTATAACTCAGGCAATAATTTCTATTATAAACCTTTTTTTTGTTTAGGTTTTACTTTACAGGGTCAAAATAATAGGTATCCTCTTTCACTTTGCACTACAAATTACCTGCAATTTGTTGAATCTTTTACAGGTTATTTCAGATGCTACTAGAAAAGTTTATATAGATCTCAAGAAACAAACGTTTCTTACAATAGGACAGCGATTGCTTGTCTATTTGTATAACAAATATTTGTTATCGTACTTAGTTTACCGCGTCGAGATGATTGTTGGTTTAGATGTTTGTTCAGTAAAAGGTTGGGTTGTAATCCATGGTTGTGTAACACTGATACGCTTGGTATTACTTTTATCTGAGTAGTAATTTCTTTCTCTATTTGTTTTTTATCTTCATCTGATTTATTCATAGTTTTCACTTACACTAGGAGTTGTAGCGGTTAATAAAAAAAAAATCTTATGCTCTATGGGTTAATGTAGCTGAATATTGGCAGAAAAGTCATCATCGTCCATCATAAATGAAAGTGTTCAATAGATTTCAGGAAGGAATTTTATCTTAACCAGAATGGGACAGTGTTAAGAACATGATCCAGCATTCATGCTGGACTTATTTATATTTTATTTTATCATTTACTTTTGCACATAATTTATAATTTCAACATAATTTCTTTGTAAACTCTATAATATAACTGTCTTCGTAAACATATTTTATTGTTAATTTTCAATAATCTCAACAACTTTTTTGACAACCCGCATTCAATTACATTCATTCATCATCATCAAACTGTAATTATAACCAGCGATTTATTATACAGTCTACAGTTTCATTTAAGTAGCTATAGTGATCCTTAAACCTAATTAGGACACAGGCTCTTTACAGACAGTTATAATAGATGTCTAATATATTAAATTGTTCTTATCTGGGTTTGCTGATTAATAAGATGATGGGTCTTAATAAAGTGTACTCAGTTGCCATTAATAATAATAATGGCTGGAGCCAATTTAAAGTATCAAAATTATTTATTACTAGCTGTCCGCCTGCGGCTACGCCCGCGTTGTTTTCCGACTTTTCCTTAATAATTGTTAACTATCCCACGGGAACTCTTTAATTTTCCGGGATTAAAAGTATCCAAGATGTTGACCAGGGAAATAAAGAACCACCATGCAAAATTTCATTCAAATCGGTCCAATAGCTTCGGAGATTAGCCCGTACATACAGACAAACAGACAGAAAAAATGAAAATTATATTGTTATGTTGTATTTCGCTTCTTACATCCCCCTGACTCGGTTTTTGGCATTTTTTTTCTATGTATAGATTTTTGACTACGTCTGCCCCGTAGCCTAGTTGGTAGTACGACTGCCTACTGCGCACAGGGTCGCGGGTTGGAATCCCGCCCAGGGCAAACATTCGTGTGATGAGCACTTGTGTTTGCCTTGTCTGGATGTTGTATATTTATATATGTATGTATATCAGCTGTCTGGCAACCGTAGTACAGGCTCTGCCTAGTTTGGGGTCAGATGGCCGTGTGTGAGATGTCCCACATATTATTATTATTATTATTATTATTTGACCTCTACAATTTTATTATATAAAGAATACACCGTGATATTTAACTGATTGTTAATCAGCAACATAGTGGTAGCACTCATGAAACTGAACAACTTCCCCTAAGAAACATAGGTTAAAATCTCAAAATTAAAATTCAACTTGTTATACAAAGTGGCCGGTTACGTGACTGAAGTTAATATGAAAAGAAGAAAATTATTTTTGAGATTACAACCTATGTTCCTTGTGGAAAGTTGTTCAGATTCATGAGTACTACCGCTATGTTGCATATAAACAACTAGTTAAATTTCATGGTGTGAACATACAATCTTATAATATTTTAAATGGTTTACTTTTGTTTGCTTTCACACTTTTTCCTGTAAAACTAATCAAGGGCGCCCACCGCCATTTCTCTAATTTGTACCTCAACTGTTTTTTCCTCAGATAAGGCTGATCTTTCAGCCTCTCTCGTTAATTCTAGAATTCTAGTTTCACGGACCAAAACGTGTCACCCAGAAAATTCGCCACCCAGTTCGCATAAAAAGGCGGGCAATATCGGCGGGCTATTCAATAATATCGTAAGTATGTGTGCCACCGCCGGCTCGTACCGAATCACACACAAATGTTGCTAGCGGAAAAATTGAAGCGTGGATCAAGACGCAGATGTGGGGAACGGTCCTCTGCGACAAATTGTTTTATCGAAAATTACTTTCCTGAACGGAAAAAAAATTGGCTCCGTAAAATTTGAGATATGTGAGGTAATGAGGAAGTGTCCTAAAAAAATCTAATTAGTCCGTCAGTTAGAATAATAAAAAATAATGTACACGTATTTTTTTTTTAGTCTGGCCAACGAAAAATGCCGACGATACAGCACTTTGAAATTTCCAGTAACGACACGCCGCCATACAAATTGTACGAAACAAGTGACGTCATAGTACCCTTCTCATACATTTTGATTCGGTAAATCTTCGTCAAATTGAAAAAAAAAATACGTGTAAATTTTTTTTCAATAATCTAACAAAGGGATTAATTAGAATCGATTACTTTTTTCCGAGGCCACTTCCCTATTCTGTGTTTTGAAATCGATTCTAATTCACACACAGTTACTACAATATCAATCTTGTTACAACCTCTAAGCCTCATAAAGCCTTCATTTGAAAGGAAAGTGATGTCATAATCTACACGTTTAGGATCAAAGCTGGTGGCGGTTACACAAGTGAACTGTTACTTATGGCATTTGGACATTTATTCATCTAAGCCAGGAAGGAATCTGAAGGAACCACATTCTTTGCGCTATCTACACTATTTTCAAGTCGAGGGTAGGAGAGGATAAATTTCCATTTTTCTAATGGAATGGAATCCCGCCGGGCGAGGTGTTACATTACAATTAGGCTTCGGAGCTGGATTTAGGTGCGACTTTTTGACAAGGCTGAGTAGGGTCACGGAAGCTAAGAATGAGCTGAAATTAAACGGCCTCTTATGTTCGTGTGCCTTCTTAATGTTTCATAAAAATCTATTTAATTTTTTGTTTCAAAATAAGAACATTTTTAAATTCCTTTGCTATTTAGCTTCCTTAATATATTTTTTTTGATAAGAGTAAATGAAAGAATAAAACGTACGATTATTTTACCTTATAGTAAAAGATAAAGAATGTCCAAACTCACTAAAAGAGCACTAAAATATTTTACGTTTTGGTTATAATAATAAAACAGTTATGAATACCTATAAAAAGTTTCCGAAAATTAAACCACCTGTTATAGAGAACGAAGCTGCTTGCTTTAAGTAGGTACTTGAATTAAATATTTAGTCAATTAAAGGTTATATTATAAAATTTTAGTTGAAACAATATTATTAGTTAAAACGACTTGCGTCTAAAACAGTTAATACGTTAGTACAATAGAGTGAGGAAGATTTTTTTTTGTTGGATACTCTTTGGTTAGTACACAAGACTTTTAAACGAGTTTGATATAACGGGAGGAATATATTCTAAGCTAAACATATTTTTATTTTTAGGTCTGTAGAAAAGCGGAGCGGAGGAGCGGCGTAGTCTGTTTGTTGGAAAGCGTCGATGGTGAAGTGGCTAGGGCCGTTGACATCCATTCAGAAGTTCGCGGGTTCATACGTCGGCACGTAATAATAATAATAATAATAATATACTTTATTGACACCAAGGAAAACATTACAGAAAAAAGCATAACAAATTAAATGCAAGAGGTCAACAGGCGGCCTTATTGCTACGGTAGCAATCTCTTCCAGGCAACCTTAGGGTCTGGATAGTTTTAAAAAAAGGGAAAAACTCTGCGGGTTGATGGCAAATAAAATAAAACTACATACAAATAGTGTACATAAATTACATGAAGTGCTACATAAAATAAATAAATAAATAAACCTAAGATAGACTAATACATACGTAAAATATACATACATATCACTTAGTAAAAGAGAGGAAAATATTTACGTACCAATGTGTTTTCAGTTTTCCAATTCATAATATGTTTATTCGACACTCTTACTAAATGCAAAGATTGTTTGTGAAGTTAACCAACCTGCATTAGACCAGCGTGGTCGACTAAGGCCTGTAACGAGGTGCATTGTGTGCTACCTCGTTGCCACATTTTCTACTTCATTTCTCACCTCATTTACCATTTTCATCTAAATTCAAATATGTTTAATTTTGGAATTCATTCAAAATCCATCATTCTTGATAATGGTCCACAAATGATTAGTACCGAGTTGACTGACCTATTCCGTTCATACAAAATTCCTCATATACATTATACACCACGCTACTGCCCTCAAGTTAATCCAGTCGAGCGTTACAACAAAACTATTATCTCCGCAATCGCATCTTTTGTCGATGACGATCATCGTTCATGGGATAGATTTCTGAACCAAATTCAATTTGCAATTAACACATCAGTCAACGAAACAACAAAATTTACACCTGCATTTCTAGTTTTTGGTCGAGAACTTGCAACCTGTGGTTCCATTTTTTCTGACCAAGATTCCTCTGAGGATCTTATATTAAGTCCCCGTGACATTTACGCAGAAAATATGGGTAAACTCCTTCCTATATTTTCTACAGTTCAATCTCGTCTGTACATTGCTCATCAAAACAATTCTGCAATCTACAACAGACATCGTCAATCTTTCGATTTTAACGAAGGTGACATAGTTTGGAAACGTAATTACCCTATCAGTTCGTCTGAAAAACATTTCTGTGCGAAGTTGGCACCTAAATTTATTAAATGCATTATTTCAAATAAAATAACACCTCTCATTTATGATCTTATTGACATGAACCATAAACCATTAGGTCGTTGGCATGTCAAAGATCTAAAACCCCACCAAATCACTATATGAACAAAGGTTAGGTAACACTTTTGTAACTGTTGCGTTGGAAGGATGGAAAGTTTCTTTTTTTTTATTAATGTTATTTTATACTCACCTCATTTCCTTTTTGAAACCATTTAGTATTAAGTATTGAATTATAATCTTACTTTTTTTTACCTAAAATAAATATTTACCCCTCAATTTCTCTCTATTTTATTTCGTGCGGTCGATAACACATAAAATAAGCCTATATCTTAAATACACATTTCACGTAGTTATCACACTTGTGCGGTTGATAACACAATAAATAAGCCCTTATCACATTTCTTTTCTACTCTTGCCTCGCATTTGCAATGCGCATCGGCACCAATTGTACATATAAATTCTTTCATCTTTCACACTAGCGGGTAGTGACTAGTAAAATAAGCCTTCACCATTCTAAGTTCAGTTCATAGAGGAATACTTATGCATTTATATAAGTTTCCTCATTATGAAAGGGTTTTGTTTTCCTATTGTGGATCGAGACATTGAAAGTTGATGCATGAAAGAATAGAAGGATATATGTATGAACTAACTTAGTGTACATTCCCATTGTAGTTTACATCCACACCTACAAAATTATCACTCACAATCCATACTTAGTTTAGTTTAGTTTAAGTATCATTTAGCTTAAGTTTTGTTTTTTTTTTAAAAAAAAGAGCCTTTTTGCCTTTTTTTTTACCCGGCCCCCCCCGGTACTGTAACGAGGTGCATTGTGTGCTACCTCGTTGCCACATTTTCTACTTCATTTCTCACCTCATTTACCATTTTCATCTAAATTCAAATATGTTTAATTTTGGAATTCATTCAAAATCATCCGTCAATCATCCTTTTTCATCAGTCAGTCATCCATTTTTCGTCAGTCGTCCACCTTCTACCTTTAGGCCAAGTACAACACGGCCATACTTCTTAAATGTATTCGCAAATATTTGTTGTTATCTTTATTTAAACTCTCGAAATATATATTAACTTAGTAACAGTGAACGCCGGCTTTTATTCCAATTCCACAGTGTGTGTTGTAGTGCAGAACCTTCCTTTCTTCTTATCTACGTATTAACGTGGTTACTCCGCTGGCTTGCCCCAGAGCAAGGCGAGCCGCGGGTGTAACAGGCCTATTACTCAGGGTAGGCTCGAGCCCCTCGGTGGGGACATATATGAGCTGTTAACACAAATATACTATTTTTAGAAACACATATTACTTACTACTAACGTTTTACTTACTTATTTACTTACTATATTTTGCCGGCCTCGTAGCCTAGTTAATAGTACTTTGTTTTGAATCCCGCCCAGGGCAAATATTCGTGTGATGAGCACTTGTGTTTGCCTTGTGTCTGGATGTTGTATATTTATATATGTATGTATATATCAGCTATCTGACACCCATAGTACAGGCTCTGCCTAGTTTGGGGTCAGATGGCCGTGTGTAAGATGTTCCACATATTATTATTATTTTCTAGCTAGGCGGAAAAAGATACGTAATCATTGACATAAAAATACAGTTGTCTTTGATCATGAGAGATACGTTAAAACTTCTACGAGTTTACAGACTTATCTACTTCTTTAAAAAAAAACTTTTAATACGTCCCAAATTAAGTCAGCAGGTCCTTTCTGGTCCTTTGTCGTAATACCTTTTAACAAAACATTTAATTAACTTTCCCTAACTCTAACAAATCCAAGTTTTTGTTACAGAAAAAGAACTTGTAATGAGCGAAGCACAATGGAACGCATTGAGTTCCATAAAGTGAAATCACATGTTTAAGCAATATATTAAGATAAATTTCTAATGAGGGATTTTCAAGATGCTATTGACTCAAAAAGATGGCGTGCATGTCGAGGAAAATGTCAAACGTGAACTTGTCAAACCAATGAGGCAGAAAAAAAACACTGTTGTTGTCAGTCACGCACTTTGTTGTTTTGAGTTCGTTTCGTGTTTTTGCGTGCTGAGTTGCGTTTTTTTTATTTGTTTTAACAGTGACCTTTACGACTAACTTTTATGACATTTTTTCCTATCTTCATGCACGTCTTTTTTATTTGACATAAGAGTTCAGTGCAGCGCCATCTCTTATGACCATAACGAAACCTTTTTTGTTTTTAGAACTGTCAAAATGAAAATCCCTCATTGCAAAAATCAGTAAGTAATTTTCAAAAAATCATCAACCTCACGCTGAGTGAGAACACAGAAAATAATTAAATAGAAAAAAGTAAGTCATTCTTATTCGTGTTCAAAGTTAAAACCAATGCCACTTCTCAACGGAACTCTAAAAAGGAATTAGGGTAAAAAAAGTTAATCGGTAAAGTTAAGCGAATCGTTGTCAACGACTTAAAGCGTGCTGAGCGATTGGCGAAGTTCACCCGAAGAACATTGTTTTTTTTTAAATATAAAATAAAAATTATTACTTACTATGCGTTTCAACAAAAATAGGATCGCGAGTGAGCGAATAGTGCGAACTGTGGTCATCTTGCTAAATAAAGTGGGCAACTATTAAACTTTATAAAATCCCATTATTTTATTTTATTGGGAGCCAAACAGTGAGCATTATCCTTAAATTATCATAAAACCAACTATAATATAATCTAAAGACCATTAGTATGGAACGAAAACTTCCATAGTAAAAAAATATATAATTTGAACCTTCTTACAACTTTAAACTTCGCACAGGTTTGCAACTCCTGCAATCTAACAAAATGAAATGAAATTTATTCACTCAGGCCACTTTTACTTTTTAAAGCTCTTCATCACCCCTGGCGTTTTAATGTCAGATGTCACAAAGTTGCCAGTTCTGTTTGAGTTACAACTGAAGCAGGACAGGTATTTGTTCAGTAGAAGAACTCAGCAAATTATTTGAGTTTGAAACGTCTGCAGATATTTTAATAGTAATAACATTTTTGAAGTATTAAATTACTTTGTAAGCTTTGAAGTTGCTCAGTTTGTAGAGTAGTAACAGGGCAAAGGAAAAGTTGATTGGATGTAAACTTTTAAAATATTTTTACATCGCAATAACATCGTATTTGCTTACAAATATGCATGTTTAATGAAGTAATAAGTAGTGTTTGCATTTTTTCTTAATTTCAAAACATGAGAAAAGAAGTTTACTGTTTAATATTAAGGTTGTAACTAGGTGCTTTGCATGCCACCTCATTGTCATCACATTTACCATTTATTTTTCGTCTAACTCGAATATTCAATTTTGGAATTCATTCGTCATTCATCCGTCAATTCGTCCATTTTATTATGAATTCACAAATTAAAAATTAAAAACAAAAATATTTTGTTGTTGGACATGTCGGCCGTACTTCAAATTAATAATTTAATTAATTAAATCAAATTTAGAATGAATCAAATATACTGATTCTTTATTAACCTACTGCATAAATTCAACCAGTAGCAGTAATAAATATGAAATGTTCACGTAAACCGACTACAGCTCCCTGAAGAGGGGTGTCGTTTAAAAATTCACACAGTTCATCAAAACTGCAGCGTGATTTCACCCCCAATTAAGCGCGTTATTTATGTATTCCGTCGATTTTAGCAACTGGAAAATGCTTATTCTGATAGAAAAAGTAAAAAATATTCAAAATTCAATAAAAAACTGAATCGGCATCATTATTTTTGAACACAGGTTGAAACGAAAAGAAAATTTTGTTATCTAAAATTTTTAAATGGAACTTTATTTTTTAAACTACCATAGAAATTATTTATTTCGATAAACAAGGGGCTGAATTTCTTTTTATTGTTTGATTACTTAGTTAGGTTAACCTAACTCACCAACCCTGGTGTCGGAATTATCGAACTGCCTTAGGCTTCCGACATGGCTTCTTTAATGACTACATCCGTAGATAGTAGCCAGGACCAACAGCTTACGCGCCTTCCGAAGCACGGAATCATCTTCATTTCTTTTTGGACAATCAGGTGATTCAGTCGAAATGTCCTAACCAAACTGAGGAAAGTCTCACAAAGTGATATTTGTTCAACGAGTCCCCACTGGGATTCGAACCCGGAACCTCCGTGAATTTTTTATTTTATTTATAAGGACAGTAAACTGGTGCAAAAAAGGAAATTTTTATATTCATTTCGAGAGGCTGTATATGAGACGCCAGTGTCCCTGGAGAAGATTAATCTCTAATGTTTATGTTACTTGGTAGAAATTGCTACCTTAGAAATAACGCCGCCCATTTTGTACACTAATTGGATTGTATTTTTTGTTGGTGTGTAACGAATTATTGCACTAACCCACATTTTCACGAGTTTTCTCCACGATTTAGTTTACAATTAAGCTTACCGATATTTCGACCGGGTTACACCGATCATTGGTCACGGCAGATTGGTGAAGCGGCGAGTAGGACTGCAGAAACTTATTTCTTCTAAGGGCACTCATGTCTGGAAAAAAAAAGACTTAGAAAGAGGGTAGACAGATAATAAATTTCTGCAGTCCTACCCGCCGCTTCACCAGTTCTGCCGTGACCATCATCGGTGTAACCCGCAAAGAGGATATAATCACATCGAAATATCGGTAAGCTCAATTTAAAACTAAATCGTGGAGAAAACCCATGAAAATGATTTTTCTTTTTAACCCTTCTCACCCTAAGGTTGCCTGAAAGAGATTGCTACCTTAGCAATAAGGCCTCGTGTTGACTTCTGTATCTTGAATTTAATGTATTTATTTCTTTTGTGTTTTTCCTTGGGTGTCAATAAAGCATAATATTTGTATTGCATTGTATTGTAAAATATGTGTTAGTGCAATTAACAACCGCGAAAATCCCAGAATATTCAAGTATATTATTATTATATTCTCATGATATACTTCATCACTTAACTTTATTAATTCTATGGACAAAGATAGTGACCTTGATTTACCTACAGAGTTTTTATTTATTTTAATGAATAAAAATAATGTCCTCATCAAAACTCTTCTACAATACAAGTCGGTTTCAAAGTTTAACAAATTCACAGAGAACTAAATCCAGTCTTTCATCTATTCTTTTAAAAATCTACCTTTGAGACCAGTTATTTCATTCTTTGTTTTACTTTCAAACTTTCCTTCAGACTGAGTGTTTTTATTATAAGTATCCAGTATTCCTTTTTGTTGTTGAACTCTTGCTCCTATAGTTTGTGTTATTATAGAGATTCTAACTAAGAATAATGAGAATCTATTCTGTTCTTTCCTTTTGTTCATTGCATCTTACTGGAGTCAACTTATTTGTTTGAAGAAACTTTTGGTTCTTAAATTTTTAAAGGTTTGCAATGCATAGCTGCAAAATATTGATTTGTTAATTTTATCTTGCACTTAACACCTTATCGGTGGTAAACTTACGTTTGCTTTATGAATAACGAAAATAAATTTATTTCTTTGTTAATTATTACATTTTTAAATTTTGTTTACATTTCTTCATTCAAATGTTTAGTATCCAATGTTCTTACCATCCTTTTTTTTCTTTTTGGGCTTTAAAAGTACTATTGTAAAAAAATCCAAAACAATTTTGATTAAGTTGTCATCTTGGCATCTTATCACCACTGCAAAGAAATTCAAATTGTGTATCTGTAGTTGACCCACCCACTCTAGACTAGACCAGTCAGTGTGTAAATATTATTCAATGAATGAATAAGTTTTCGGTCTTCCCTTACGAAATCCTCTCTCTCTTCTTTTGTTAAGTATCAGAATAAGACCTCGAACCCAGTACAGGAAACATGAGTATTTGGCAAGCGCGTCGAGAGCCTTGTATCACTTTAAATGAGTCGGTTAAGCGGCCGAGCGCCAGATTTTTTAAACGGTCGCTTAATACTGAAGTCTTTTGGAATATTAAAATATTTACATAAAATATTCTTTCGCCGCGCGTGAACCACAGAGGAAGACATTTTTTTTTGTGTCAACTTCACGTTGACAAATTCGCACTGGGCAAGCGTCGACTAAGGCCTGTTCACCCTGATATCAAGGTAGGCTCGGGCCCCTCGGAGGGAATGTAAGAGGTGTTAACGATGCTTTCGACGCACCTAAAAACTTATTTGGCTGTATTCTTTCTAAGACTGAATAGGTTTTATTAATAAAATTATAAACAACATAATGGTAGGGAAAGCATTTGTTGTTATATTACAGACAGGCTCTTCTTTAAGTACAAGTGATATGTTTTCAAAAAGTAACTAACATTATAGAGAATAGAGACGTAATAATAAGGCGACCCGATCCTGTCAACACCTCAATGATTTGGTACTGACGTATTTTTGTTTTCCGTCAGTTTCTACCAATATTTAGAAAGCTGCATGCCATTCGGAGCAAATACAACCTCGAGAAAACCCCCCCCGCACCTCAGCTAGTTGACAATTTTTTTCCTTAAGATTTGCATGTATTACGTCTCTAGACCACCAAAAAAACCTTTATGTACCTAATCAATCTGACAATAATATAAACAAAGAAGTATTTCTTTGCTGCTAATATAATATCCATTACAAAGGATAATAAGGCCTATTCTGCTGAATCAGGCTTGAGCGTACCCTGGTTCAGGTTAGGCTCAAGCCACATGGGGACATTGTACGTATATTATATTAACGAATAGGACATGTAAAGCCCGACCACAGAAATAAAATACCTCGCCATATTGCGGAATTTCAAGACAAACAAATTTTATAAGGTAAATTGTTGCCGTAAACACAAAAATATACACGTGGCGCAAAGCAGGTATTTTATTTCTCTGGTTGGCTTTAAATAAAATGCGCTTATCAGAAGCCCTCAAAAAAGGAATGCCTGAGTAGGTAGTAGGTACGATAGCAGAAAGCTATCAATCACCAAATATAAATTTTAATCTTGTAACCCCAAAATAAGTAAAATATTAAAAAAAATACTTCTTCATAAGCATTTTATAACAAAAATAACGATGGATGTTGATTACCTCTTTTTCGTAATAAAACAAGCGGCTTTAAATTCATGACGCGTACACCTTTCAGGATCGTCGCTGTGTTATTTTATTTTCTTCATTTTTCGCAAAAATATTTTCTGAGCAGGCAACATTTTATTATTCATGTAATCAACTCGATAACTAAGAAGATCTAAGAACATTAGTGTGATATTATTTTTCAGGAGGTCGTTAAAAATCTAAAAATATATAAAAAAAGTATTAAGATTTTTATAATATAGTTGTTTATCGATTCACAATGGAAGAAATAAATTATAAAATACAGATGTCTTCACATGCTGCCAGACACTTCGACAGTCCTCTAGCATTACGAAATTCATCCTTACCACTACAAAATAAAGACGCTCTCAAGGTCAAAGTCTTTTTGTGTTGCCTACTGTACCCTATATCTAGTAAAAAAAACAATTCAGAGCAAAAAAAATACGTTAGTCAGAACCTAGTTAGTAGAAATAAATTCATTTATCTTCAACATTTTTTACTCTGCATCTTAGCTCCAACGGACAAAACAGTAAAACAATTTTAGGAAAAACATATTTTATTTCAATCTGAAGTGATATTAGTGCCGCATGAAGAAACATGAATCGCTTCTTGAATTCAAGATGGTGTTTTATTATTTAATAACGAGGTCATTTGCTAGAATGATGGCTCGGAACCTAATTTGTGTCTAGACAGCTAGATGTTCAGGCTGTATTAGACAGCCACTTATTTTTAAAAAGAATTTTATTTCAGCGGCGGAGGAGTTTATTTGGGTTCTGTTTTATTAAAAGACATAAATATTGTGTTTTATTACGTGAGAGTTTGGAAGAGCCTATTTGTACATATGGCGCATTATTTGTATTGTATTACTAGCTATCCGCCCGCGGCTATACGCCCGCGTTGTTTTATCTTTTTAGATTTTTTTCTTACCTTTTAAACCTTTCCTGGACTTTCATGAATATTTCAAGACCAAAATTAGCCAAATCGGTTCAGCCGTTCTCGAGTTTTAAGCAGACTAACGAACAGCAATCCATTTTTATATATAAGAAGATACAGTTTTTAAGTCAAGCACTGAAGCAAGTTTGGGTTAATTTGGTTGGCATGTATCTAATTAGCTATCAAAATCTAATTAAACTTACAAATACCATTTTATGATTAGATTTTTAACGAATGTTAATATAAATATTTAAAGAAGGATCAAAATTTCTGAGTGTACCAATGAGTTATACTTTGAGGTACAGCGACATAACCACTGGAAAATAATTATAAAAATAAAAATATGCAGAACTTTTCGCGAACGTCTAACGCCGACAACAAACTTATTTTATCAATAATATTTCTCGTTTACTTAAAGAAAAAATAAAACACTTTGCACTGCACCGCCAGCCAATCACGAAGCTCAAAATCGAATTTAGAACATCTGCTTTACTTTCAAAATGGCGGCCACGTTATGGTAATAACGATGGAAATCAAATTAAATTCTCCTTCAGACTCTTCAACATAATTTTATTTGAAAAATATGAGTGTAAAATTATAGTTTACAAAAATTCTGTACGTTGTAAAATTATATTTTATTTACTCTTAACATTTTATTTATAAAACACTGAGACAGTATAGAGCAGCTTACAATACCGTCGCATAATTATAGACCTTTGTAGTAAGCCGGAGTGGCAGTGGTCTGGTCACTAGTGGTCACATCTGTCGCAGAACGGATGAGCGTTGGACTCGAAAGGTTCTCGAATGGAGACCACGTCTTGGCAAGCGTAGCGTGGGACGCCCCCCTGCAAGATGGACCGACGACCTGAAAAAGGTGGCTGATGGTGGCTATGTCCAGCAGTGGACTGCTACGGGCTGATACGGTATGGTATGATACTACTGAACAAAAGATTTTCTTAAATATCTAAATACGACTAGCTTATCCCATTTAAATTCAGTGACTTCTTTGCCAAAAAAGTTACCTTTCCTTCCAGGCTGCTTTCACTGAATCTTCCGGCAGATCATTTATGAACAACATTAGATTATAATCGCCCATTGCTTTTTCTAACAGTGACATTTTACACAAAATTCTCAAAAGTATAAGTCCAACGACACTGTTCCTAAGAGCGTTCTCTACCCTTAGGTTGGCTGGTAGAGTTCGCTCGCTACAAGCGATAAGGTCGCATATGCGCGCTGTGATTTCCTGTGTTGTCCATTGTAATTGTTTCTTCTATCTGGTTCTGGTTAGGGCCGTTGACTTCCATTCGGAAGGTCGCAGGTTTAAACCTCGGCACGTACCAACGTGTTTTTTATTTTAGAATTCATATGTACGCATATTACGGTGAAGGAAACCATTGTGAGTATACTTGCACCTAACCTAATTCAAAGGTTGTGTATGAAGTTGACCAACCCGCACTGTGCCAGCGTGGTCGACTAAGGCCTCATCATTATCATCATTTCAGCCAGTAGACGTCCACTGCTGGACTAAGGCCTATTCACCCTAATTTCAGGAAAGTCTCGAACCCCTTGTTGGGGACATGTATGAGCTATTAACGTTCATCTATTTACATACAATCCTTTGTAAATAGGTTACATATAGGTACAGTCCGTTGTCGCTATTTGTTATAGTAATCGTACTCTGGTCTAGCTGTAGATATTTCACAATAGATGAATGTCTGTTGTCATATACCAGCGCTAAAACCTTTATTCCGTAGCTAGAACGGCCTCGGCTAAGTCATTAGTACAAAAAGAATAGCGATCAGAGATGGGCCTATCTGACGTATTTAGACTACACGATACGATTAAATTGGATTAACAATAATATCTTGGATTGTCGGAAATATAGAAAAAGTGTTTAGAAAATTGAAGGACACAATAATATCTAAGTTACTTACTAGTATAATAATAAGCTTATATTATGCCTAATTGAAATGACAATAATTTTATTTGTAACTAAAGTCAATGATTATTATCACTTGTGATCATGAAGGAAGAAAACGTGATGGTTTTTTTTATTATATTATGTCATAAGTACCTACACCCTAAACAAAAACAAATAACTGCAAATGGTGGTAGTTCCGAAACTTTTCAACCGATTTTAATGAAACTTGGTACAAAGATAACATAGACTTAAGGGAAAAACATAGGCTACCTTTTACGAGGGGAAATTCCTCATTCCTTCGGGAAAAATATCGATGCGGGCGGATCCACAGAGCGGAAAGCTAATTAAATGTTATCAGGCATTTAAACATTAACCACTACTTATATTTGCAGGTGAACTAAGGCCTCAGTCTATCAAATTCCTTTGAAAATCGTCAACCATTTCAGCGTGAAAGCAGAACAATCCAATTTGGCAAAATGTCGTCATAATTCACAATGAAAAGTATTTTTAACCCCCGACGAAAAAAAAGGGTGGTATAAGTTTGACGTGTGTATCTGTTTGTCTGTATGTGGTCTGTGGCATCGTAGCTCCTAAACGGATGTGCCGATTTTGAACTTGTTTGCTCGCTTGTTTAATCGAGAGTGTTCTTAAATATGATCCAAGAAATATCTTCAGCCATTTGAAGATTATCAGCTCTCTATCTTGTAAGGATTGTTGAAAGGATCAAGTAACGGTTTTGTGGCGGGGCATTTTTTCACGTGCTTTTATTAGGTCCACCTGTATGTAACTAACTATGTAATGAAATCTAAGGTAACTAATTTAACCATCTTCCAAGGGTAAAGAAAATTGACAGCTGTACATACAGCTGCCAATTTTCTAACAAGAACTACATAGTTGTGATGACAATACAATAATATGGTACTGTCATCATCATTATCATTGTATAATAAAACTAAAAACTGGATTTTCAACTATTTTTAGTTTTTAAAACTACATATGATTGTTTTTATATTTATTTAATGTTATTTTCTTCAAACGTCACAGATCGTGAAATGTAAAGAAGCTGCAGGTGCAGGCAGATCTGCATTCTGAGTTCAGACAATAATATCGATGATTTTCAACGTTAACGATCCACTTGTCTCCGGAGTGCATTGTCTACTAGGGCGAGAATAATGTGGATCTACCGCTGTTAGAATATTTTACTGTATGGAGACTGGGTTAGCAAAAACAAAATAAACGTGATTTATTAAATTCAAGAGTGATTTAAGGACAGGACAGTGACGAATAATCTGTGACTTTAATTACCATTTTATAAAAATATTGAATAAACACCAACAAAACAATTTTTTGCCCTTGGCAGTAGTGTCCCATAATTTCTGGACCAGTCCAATTCTTTCTTGACTTGTCGTATTAGATAAGATATTATGTTGTTTTAATTCGCTTAATAACGCTGCTGCCTATTGGCAGAAGGAGGAGGGCAAAATTAAAATAAAATCATGGTATAAGAAAACAAGGTCTAACCAAACCATTAGACCACGTGACTGACACAAACCTACGTCATCTTGCGCTGTTCATCCTTGTCGAATGCGTGTTAATAGACAAGAATGAACAGCGCAAAATGACGTAGGCTTGTGTCAGTCACGTGGTCTAACGGTTAGACCTTGTTTTCTTAGACCATGAATAAAATCATATTTCTTCTCTCTCTCTCTTATGTCCGCTGTGTGGAGTGTCCCGTGTGGCAGCAGTAGAATAAAAATGGCTTATCTATCCAAATCCTTACGCGCCACGTCGCCTATGCAGCGAGAGAATAGCGGGGCAGGTATAAAATTCCGTCGATTCATTCAGGGCTCGAGTCAAATGAGTTACGAGTCTATCGAATAAGAGGCCTAACGGGCAGACTCTATTTTTTTCCTAACTGTTCACTGAAAATATAGAGCTGTGCTGAGCAAAAAGAGCTATAGATGTCTAATTCGAGAATAGGTTTTTCTAACATATACATCTATAAAAATAGGTCTAAATTACGAAACTACTTTACAGAACAAAATAACCTTATTGACACTAAGAAACATAAAAAAAACTAATTAATAAAACTAAAAACCCGCTTGCTGCGGTGCAAAAGACGTTCAATTTTGCACTAAAAATTAAGAAACAAGCCTATCTGTAATTCATAACTCTAGGTATTCTATAAAATCTGGGTTAATGTACATAAGTGCAGTCATATTATGTGATTTTATACTTCATAAGAACTTCTTTTTATAAAAACATGTTTTTCTTGATTTCTTATAATCCGAATACCTACAGTATAATTCTGACACCAAGGTTTGTGAGGTAGGTTAACCTCGAAAAGCAACTACATAGCTGCATATTCCTGTTATGTTCCGGTATGCCCAACACCAATCAGAAATCGAATCAGTCACTTAATTAACGCAAACTTCATATCCGCACGACCTAAATTCAGCTCTTTCACCTGGCAACCTGGCTATGAATAACAAGATTTTTAAAAACTTTTCGAGAAAAATACGTTTTCAGCCAGTGTTTTCGTGACATCTAATAAAATAAATATAAATAAGAAATGTTTAGTACAATTTGCAATGTGGTCTGCAAAATGACTCTATAAACGAATATTTTCAGCTATTGTACTGGAAAATTTCTTCAGCTAGGATTTAGAATTTTGTATTTTGTGTTATTGAATAATTATTATTTTTGGTTTTTTTTTCTGAATACAAAACAACTTAAAAGTAATCAAACGCTGGTATTCCTTTTTTATAAATTTAAAGTTGTTGTTACATTAGTTTTATCATAATAGCCATTTTAGGCAAGTTTTCAAAATGTTGTTGACTGCAATAAATGGTGCATTGAAATTCCTTTCAAATGCATTTTGGTTTTGCAGATTTTATGTTTTATCAAGTCCGGTGAAGCCTAATTGGTTGTACCTTTACGACACAAGCGTTACTTCAATTTCAAATATATTTTTCTTCTTGTTTCAGCTTGAATATGAACTAAGCCTTTACACAAACTACCTACGTAAACACACCTTACTCACGTCATCATTTCCTCTCAGAGCGGTCAGCAACAGACCTAAATTGAATAAAACCTTTCCATGAAAGGGTATGCCAATATCTGAATCATGTAACATTATGAGGAACCCTCACCCAAACGCTACCTACAAAATACTTGGATCCTCTTTACAAATTTTCACGCACCATGGACAGAACCCAACGTGGCTATCCTACATTATTTTATTAAAACTTGGTGACCCAAAAATGCAAAGCTTTGTAAGTGAGTTATTAAAAAAGTTAACAGTATTGAAAGATAATATATGAATAAGTATGATTAACAATTTTGAAGTATCTCTGTGTGCGTTGAGGTATTTGTTTAGTTTGAAAATTAAATTCAACCAAATCATTAATTAATCAATTGAGTTTAACCTTAAATATCCTAATAGATTTGTAATAGGCGCGAATTGAATCCTAACAGTATATTAATGTGTTTTAGGTTTTTTACATTATATTATATACGCATTTGTTCCAATAATTCACAATATTAAAAAAAACTATCTGTGTGCAATTCATAATACTTGCTATTATTCACTAGATGATTTGTAATAAATTTAACAATTTTAACAATTTTACGGTATGGTATGGTGTCACCTTTCAAAGACCTTGCCGTAAAAAAGAGGTTCAATCAAAACTCGCCTGTGTGGCACTTATTAATTTTTATTTCAAAGAATAGTTTATTTTATAAAGATACTTCATTAACGTGAATATGGAAAATATTTCAATAATATCTAGATATTTTCAAATACATAATAGATTAATGGAACCAGAAGTATTAACTCCATCAGTACCTGGATTATTAATTGGATAAGCAATAACGCTTCGGTGGATAATTCGCAATCACTCTAATTTCATTAGCACCATCTCCATTTTATTATCGAGGATGGTTTATAGTCACATTTTATTGCTGTTGAGTTGTAGGAAAATGTTTTAGCTAAATTAAATTAATTTCATAAAAGTGAAGAGGTAATAATCTCCCAAAAGGTATATATTTTTAAAATAATATATCGTGAACGAAAACCCAGATTTTAAACTTCTGAAGCTAAAACCATAATTATTATTAAGTAAGTACAGACTGTGGAGATCCTTGGGGGAGGCCTTTGTCCAGCAGTGGACGTCTTTCGGCTGAGATGATGATGATGATGAAGTACAGACTTATAGCTTTTTGAGTAGATAGCGTCATGGTCGAGTGGTCAAAAAATGCTCGCCTCAAGTTCCAGGTTCGAATCCCAGTAGGGGTACTCGTCGATCAAATATAAATTTGTGAGATTGGTCAAGACATTGCAAGCTAGATAACCTAATTATTTGAAAAGAAAGATAATTCCCTCCTTCGGTAGGCACGAAAATCCGTTGGTAAGTAAGTAAGTAACTCTCTTCTCAGGGGTCTTTCTGATGGGATGGATCTCCGGTGCGAGTGCGGCCTGTCGCCACAAACCATGGCCCACCTATTATCATGTCCTGCATGCCCTGAGTCTTGCACGCCGGAGGAGCTCATGGAAGCCTCAGAAAGAGCAATCAGGGTGGCAGGATATTGGGCAACAAAAATTTAAAACTAGCCATCGACACGACAGAAGAAGAAGAACTCTTTATTGCTTTTACACATAAAAATATTTGGTCTTGTCTACCTATCTACGGATGTAATCGTTACACAAACATGTCTTGTGCCTTAGGCGGTTTGATTATTCTGACACCAGGGTTTCTGAGGTAGATTAACCTCGAAACCCACACGATAAGCAAGCAACAGATAGATCATCAACCAACCCACACTGGGCCAGCGTGGTCGATCTATTTGTGACGACGCGCCACATACTACGTCATTAGAAGAGCGAACAATTAGAAGCCGAGGCCTGAAACGCGCTATCAGAGTTTTCGCAAGACATTGAACAAATACAAATTCCAACGAAGTACAGTTGGACCGCGGTCCCTGGGCTCACCACCATTCCCGGTGGAAGATCTTCCCTTTGCCACCAAATTTTCATACTAATTGCAAGGTAGGCTCGAGCCCTTCGGTAGGGACATATAAGCTGTCAATGACGACATACCGCCTCCGTCGTAGAGTGGTCAAAAGCTCGCCTGACGTTACGGAGGTTCCGGGTTCGAATCCCGGTGGGGACTCGTCGAACAAATATCACTTCGTGACGCTTTCCTCAGTTTAGTTAGGACATTGCAGGCTGAATCACCTGATTGTCCGAAAAGAAAGATGATTCCGAGCTTCGGAGGACACGCAAAGCCGTTGGTCCTGGCTACTATCAACGGATTTAGTCAGCCATAGGTTATAGGAGCCATGTCGGAAGCCTAAGGCGGTTCTATAATTCCAACACCAGGGTTTGTGACGTAGGTAATCCTCGAAACCCACACGATAAGCAAGCAAGCAATGACGTCATAGATCATGAAATGTCAAAACCATCGTTGATTTTTCTAAACGTAGGTACAGAATGCGGTTGGTTGGACATTCGCACTACAAAATCCACCCTTACCGCTACGGAATACGGGCGCTCTCAAAGTCAACAAGTCCAGCCGCATGTGCCAGCTACTGGTAAAATTAACTTTGCGATATTGCAAAAATTCAATATAACAAATTTTACTATAGCGTTTCTTGAATTTTCGCTAATGAAAAACAAAAAAACTGGGAAAGCAACTTCAGTTCCAACATTAAGGGGGTTACCCACTAAAGCGGGCATTACCTCCGACCTCCAATAAACCTGGACCATAAATCTTTCCACGCACTCGTAAAAGAACGGCTTTACGATGCGTTTACCGCAAAATATACGGTAACCTAATACTAGAGCATACCTCAGATCAGTGGCAAATGGTAGATGTGATCCTGCCACGATTCTTGCAAGACTCGACGAAATAGACATGAAAATGAAATATATGACTATTTAAACAAAAATAAAACACTTCGGTTTAAAATAATTTATATGCTACATAGAGTGAAAAAATGTGTAAAAAACATTTTGACACATTTAGATTTATTCAATATATCAGAAAAATATGAAACGCTTTAAAATAAATAAAAATAAAAATAAAAATTCTTTATTTCAGACCAGCATAGTCCATAGTGATTAGTGTACACTTAACAGTTATATTAGTATGAGAATGAGAATAAAGTTTACATACATGGGCTATATTAATTATTTAAATTTTAGATAAGCACATTAGTACAAACACTTAAAGTAATATTATTCCAATGTTTAATAAAGCGGCCTTCACATATTCTACTGGCCACTACCTCCAGGATACTGTTGGTGCTGGCGCAGACCCTCCGCAGCGCTGCAGCACACCGCTTGCGGAGCGTGGCATGGAACCCATCTACTTGAGCATCCGCAAACATACCCGACGCGCTGCAGAAGCGCGGCAGCCCCAACAGTCCCCTGAATGCATTGTTATATTGCACACATAATGTTCTAAGTGACTGCTTCCGATAATCTGTCCACAGACTACAAGTATATAAAGATGTACAAAATGCTCTAAATAATGTTATTTTAACTTGAGCTGAACAATACCTAAACCTGTGTACTATCATATTGGCCCTTACTGCTAGAGCTCTTCTCTCTCTTTCAATGTCCTCATCATCATTCAAATCCTGTGTTACAATATGACCTAAGTACTTAAAACTAGTTACTCTTTTTAATGGTACTCCACACAAAGTTATAACAGGTACATCACTAGGACATTTATTTCCTGCTTTAAATATCAAAAATTCACTTTTATTAGAGTTGTATTTCAAACCATGTTTCATAGCATATTTTTCACAGACACCTAGTAATTTTCTAATACCGTTGACTGATGGACTCAGCAGTACCATGTCGTCTGCATAGCTTATGTTGTTTAGGCATACACCATCAATGTGACAGCCGACATGCATGCTGCTGAGCTCACCAATCAGGTCATTTACATAAAGGTTAAACAATGTGGGAGAGGATAATCCGCCCTGCCTCACACCACATGATAAGCCATATGTGTCAGACAGAGCATTACCCCACCTAACTTCATTTGTTTGACTAGAATACCAATATTTCAATAACCTAGTTATTTCTTGAGGAAAATTACACATATCCAACTTTTCCCAGAGCAGGTCATATTGAACTAAATCAAAGGCTTTGGATAGGTCCAGAAAACATGCATACACAGGAGTCTTTTTAGTAGTGTAATATTCGACTGCATATTTCACACTTAGAATTGCACTCTCAGTTGAGAGTCCTGCCCTGAAGCCAAACTGTGCATCATGCAATCTTATATTTTTGGTCAACTCATCATTTACCAGACTATCAAGCACCTTGGCAATAGCTGTCGCTAGAGATATAGGCCTGTAGTTAGATTTAGATGAAATATCTCCAGCCTTATTTTTAACTATGGGAACCACCAGTGTCTTGGTCATCTCAGCAGGCAAATAAGAATGACTTATACAGAAAGCAAAAAGCATGGCCAGTACTCTAGATAAATGCGGCCCCGCATGCTGCAGATGCTCAATGCTCAGCCCGTCCCAGCCCGGTGACTTCCCTCGTTTCATTCCCTTAATTACTTGAGCAATTTGTTTAGCTGAGAACTTAACTTTGTACTCCTCATCTGGGACGGTCCCAGCATCACACATCTGCCTCACCTCGCCTGTCAAAGGAGTCACATTGAAATGATCTTTAAATAAATTAGCAATACCCTTTGGATCCGTGAGGCCCTCCACGCTAGCAGATACCCCCTGCTTAGGGTTAAGTTTATTCGTACTCTTCCAAAAACTACGAAAATCCTTCCTATTATGCTGAGATGCCAATACTTCCATTTTTATCTGTTCCTGATGCATTTGACACCACTTGACTCTAGCTTTAAATTTTTTGCGACTAGAACACATAGAGTTGTAAATAGGCCCACAAGAAGGCTTTTCATATAAGACCCATAACTGAAATTGTTGTCTAGCCTCCCTATGTACCCCTTTCACATGTTTATTCCAACCCATCATTTGCTTTTTTCTAGTCTTATTGCATGGCTTAGCACTCATTACTGAAGCCTGACACAAAGCAGATTAAAAGTCGTCTTATTTTATGTAAATTTTCAGTTTCACAGGTTTTTTATTGTATGAAAAGTGAAGACACTTAGTGTAGAATCTACTATCTGTTTATCTTTCAAATATTGTTCAGGTATAAACTTGTCCAGCAGCGGACGTCTTTCGGCTGAGATGATGATGATGATAAACTTCCAGTCTTCTATATTGAGAAGATTAATTATGGTACCCTTAGGAGCAAAATGGCAAAAAATTTTAAATACTCTATTCTGGTGAACTCTATTCATTATTATAGTGCGCAAAAGTGCGTAATAGGCGTTACCTACCTTTTTTTGCTGATCTGATGTGTACACCGGTAAAACGGTGAAAGTAGCAGTTCCGCGAGTGTAAATTAAAACCGTCGAGATTATGTTTATTGATGCTCAAGTGCTTGCATCTTCATCTCTCGTCGCGTGTGGTCGTAATTAAACTCAAAGCAATGTTAATGAAGCTTAATAATGATATATAATGCTGCCGTTCCTGTAAATATAAACGCAACTCCCTTTTAAAGTAAAGAATGTAATAAATAAAAATTATACATAATTTACATTACACATATATATAACCTAGATTTGTGTCAAAATAAACTGACAAAAAAAAACAAAAAAAAAAAACAACATTTACAACTTTTCAAATAAACTTCTGTCACGTGACCGGCCACTTTGTATAAAAAGTAGAATTTTAATTTGGAGATTTTAACCTATGTTCTTTAGGGAAAGATGTTAAGTTTTATGGGTACTACCACTATGTTGCCAATAAACAACCATGGTGTGTAACTAAATATAATAACCATGATCGGAACTCTAGCATTTGTATTGTTTGTGTATAATCACTCCCGCATGACGATTGACGATACAGTTCATCGAATTGAAATGTAAATTGCTCTTCAATCCAAACAAAGCTTTGAATGCTTTTGTGCACTTATCCGTTCCGGTTTTTCCCGAAAAATTACCGGTAACATCATATCGATCTTATTCTGTTTTATTTTTATCTTTTTGTGGCGGAGCCATTAAGATGGTCAATGATTATAAGTTTGGCGACAATAGTCTTACAAAATATGACAAAGTCAATCGATATTTGTCTACATATTTTTTCTTCTTTTTCTTGTTGTTGGTTCTGTTTTTTTTTTCTATATTACTTCTTAATTTGTTTTTAATAATGTTAATGTGTACATACCGACATCGAATAAGCAAGCTGAAGTGGCAGTGGACTGGTAACATTTGTCTCAGAACCGATAATCGCTGGAGTAAGGTTCTGCAGTGGAGACCACGTCTAGGAAAACGAAGTGAGGGCCAAATGGCACGCCTTGGGAGAGGCTTATGTCCAGCAGTGGACTGCCGCAGGCAACAGCCTTTATCACCATTATTAACAAATAATGGTGATAATGATGTTAAAGTGTAGGGTTAAACACAATAGGCAGTTGTATATTTAACTAGCTGTTTGCCCGCGGCTACGCCCACGTTGTTTATCTAATTTTCAGTAGTAATTTTAAACTATCCCTCGAGAACTCTTTAATATTCCGCAAAATGTTGACTGGGGATATAGGGTACCACCATGCAAAATTTCATTCAAATCGGTGTAACAGTTTCGGAGTTAAGCCCGTACAAACAGACAAATAGAGAACCATAATTTTTAAAAAAGCGGCCAAGTGCGAGTCGGAATCGCCCATGAAGGGTTCCGTAGCAGCCAGTAACATAATATAAAAGTTTTTGTAGTTCGTTGTGACTTTGATCGATGTTTTAATAATAGCGTAAGGTAAATTGCGGTTTACGATTTATGACGTATTAAAAAAAACTACTCACTAGATCTCGTTCAAACCAATTTTCGTTGGTAGTTTTCATAGTAATGCACATCATATATTTTTTTTAGTTTTATCATTTTCTTATTTTAGAAGTTAGAGGGGGGGGGGGACTCACATTTTTCCACTTTGGAAGCGTCTCTCGCGCAAACTATTCAGTTTAGAAAAAATGTTTTAGAAACCTAAATATCATTTTTGAAGACCTATCCATGGATACCCCACACGTATGGGTTTGATGAAAAAAATTTTTTTTAGTTTCAGTTCTATGTATGGGGACCCTTCGATGGGGACCCCCTAAATTTATTGTTTTTTTTTTTCTATTTTTGTAAGAAAATCTTAATGCGGTTTACAGAATACATCAACTTACCAAGTTTCAACAGTATAGATAATATAGTTTCGGAATAAAGTGGCTGTGACATACGGACGGACAGACAGACAGACAGACATGACGAATCTATAAGGGTTCCGTTTTTTGCCATTTGGCTACGGAACCCTAAAAATCTGGCTATGTTTTATATTGCTTGTTACAGCCCCCTGAATCAGTTTTAAGAATATTTCTCCATGTACCTATAGATAGATTCCCTACAGAACAAGCCGGTAATAAGCAGGCCGGATATAGGGTCAAAGGAAGTGGAGTATGGCGTCTTTATTGTTACTATTAATTGATAATCGATCAATGGGTGTTTATCAGTTTTATTTTGACGACTGTTCCACTGAACATTTGAACTATGCTCTGAAAAAGGGAAATTTTGCATGATCCGTCACTACGAATCTTCTGTAGTAGAGGTTAGGTGGTCCATGCCTTCTAATGCTTTGAAATAAGTAATCAAGTAAAAAAACATTAAAGTGAAGCCAGAAAACTGAAAAATTATGAACTAATACGAGTATCTCAAGAAAAATAGGAACTTTAAAAACTTTATGAACCTTACTCCGGCAACTTCCTAACTTCTTAAGACAGCAAAAGGAAGTCAAACTTGCTACTTGACGAAGAAGAGGGTGTCAATTACTTTTCAGTAAATCCATCTGAAGCCCAACGAACTCCCTGAAAGAACATGGCCGCTCTACTAAACAATATTGGATTTTGGAAAACTTAGCGAGGCTTGAGTCCGGCCCTCGCCACTGCCGGTCTTCCCAGTAGCAACGGACTCCCCGAGAAAACACCTGATTTTATTTCTTATATACTGTTGTTGGAAAAAACTTCATAACCGCGTTTTAGGCCTCGACTGCTGATTGGCTGAACCGAATGAAAGTGAGCGTAACGGTTCCGTTGAGTGGGCACGGTGCAGATTGCAATGATTTGTAATAAATGTATGTATGAAGTGCAATTTAATACTCGTGTTTCAAACTTTGTCAAAAAAAATGCAATTGTCGGTCATGCTTGATTAGAGTATGTTTTGAAAAGATGTCAAAATGATTTAACAACTTCTTGTTCCTGGTTTAATCACACTTTACATTTACTGGAGCAAATTAAATTGGTATGAAATTAGACACCCTTGATTACCACATAGGCTACCTTTTACCACGGGAAAAACTGTAAACGCGGGCGGTGCCGCGGGGCAGAAAGCTAGTATACCTATATAAGTTACTTTCACTGATATTCTTCCCTTCCTACCCTTTACGGAATACACAGTTCGTCGAAGTGTGAGAATGCCGTTTTGATGTTTGTCTCGTGACCATTTTAGTACAATGGCAGGAAATGTCAAATCCACAATATACGAAATAATTCACAAATCAAAATACCTAAATTTCTTATATGCAAAAGTCACGTGATAAACTTTAAACTTGTATACTTATATTTCGTTAACTTTACTTTTCGGTAAAAAATTGGATCAACTTTACTCTTCCTGTAGGAATTTTGAAGGTGTAAAACGAAACATGTAATATCCAAAGAGCTTAGGGATTTACGTGTGGATAAATAATGACTCCCTTTGACTTTTAACGGATGATTGCATAGCACCTGCGCCCGAGTAACACACGGGGCGTAGCGCAGTAAATAATTAAAATTTAAGATCTCCTTCGTCTGGTTTACAGCTACATGCTCTTAGATTAACAAAAAAAACATAATATTTCGCATTTTATAAACAAAATATTTTAATAAGACATTAAAAGTAATTCTTTATGTGGTTATTGCTATACATCAAACAAAAATGTGTTTCTTACTCCATGCATACACAAAACGAATCATTACACAAATAGCTTACAAATAAAATGTGCGCAAAAGAGGTCTTATCTTATCGCTAATCGCGATCTTTTCTATACACCAAAAAAAGAAATAATCAGAAATGATTTTAAATAATATATTGTTAAACATTAGCTTTAAAACACGTCATGAATAAAAATAAAAGATCAGATTAATTGAACTATCAAATTACAATAAAAATAATATTAATTTGTGATTTTTCTTTAAAAAATGCTGTTTTAACCCAATTTTATTTTTCATTTTATGTTTTAATTTTTGTTTTTCCTTATACTTACTTTTTGTCAACGATAATTTTCAAAACAAATCGTAGATGACTGACTTTTGAAATTTGTATGCGTTCACCGCGTGCGGTAACCGGACTTGTTCAACCCACAAAACAACGGTAGGTACCTACGCCAAATTTTGCGGTTTGGTAATTATTATGCTACTACAATAGTACTTACCACACTAAATAATATGCACTCGTGATAATACATCATCATAATATTATGATGATCACTGCAATAGGGTAGAGTAGAGGCATATTTCTAATAAAATTGATGATGACAGCCTAAGATCGATCGTTGTGAAAATCCTTTCAGGCGCTGTTTTTCAGCTTCGTAGGTTTATGGATGGGAAAATACACGAAAATAATAAATAAATACATTTTATTTCTACCCCCCTGGTAACTGTATGTAAGTTTGTCACAAATACAATTCTACTACTAATGGTTTCATCCATTACATTATTATGACCATTTCAAAGAATAAAAAAAAATTGAGTTGTCTTAGTGTTGCTCTAGATGCGTAGAACCATCTAGAGCAATACTCCTATCTCCTATACCCTTTAATATTCAATTTGAAAACTATTTTCAGACAACCACCCCCACTAGAGGTCTTTTATTTCTGCTAATATAGGCCTTGCTAGACCACGTCACTGAAAAACGCAACAACTAATAACCCTTTTTTTACTTTTCAACAGATACCGCTTAGCTTCGATTTAAAAATAATAACTAGCCCCGTAGCCTAATTGGTAGTATGTCTGCCTACGAAGCACAGGGTCGCGGGTTCGAATCTCGCCCAGGGCAAACATTCGTGTGATGAGCACTTGTGTTTGCCTTGTGTCTGGATATTGTATATTTATATATCATGTATGTATATCAGCTGTCTGACACCCATAGTACAGGCTCTGCCTAGTTTGGAGTCAGATGGCCGTGTGTGGATGTCCCACATACTTATTATTATTATTTAAAATGTCCTACAGTAAATAAATTATTTGATTCGAAAAACAGGACATTAACCACTAAATAACAAGCCGATAATTATATTGAGCGATACCTTATAAATATTAATAGAACCTTTTATGTAAATATACAAATTGTCATCAAATAGAAGGCTTCAAAAGAAAAATACGAAAGTAGTTTCTATTTTCGGGTTATATGAGAAAACATTTATCTGGAAATGTTTTTCGACAATAACATGTGTGTTTTATTATGGAACTTTCCACATGTATCTATGGAACTTTCCAATATCCTAAACTGATGTTATTTGGATCATTTGGGACACTAATATTATAACTTTACATGTACAGTTTATGAGCTCTGGGTGTAATTTGGCCTTCATGAAACTGATAAGAAAACGATGCACTTCAACAAATTCGTTATTTCCAGAGAGGTGGTTCTCTGGTTATTTCTGTCGCACCGCTTCTAACATAACCTCAAAAAGTCACATAATTTGAAGCGTCTCAAATAACATGGCGATTCCCAAAATAACATTGTGATACTAGTAAAAAGAGATAGTTTATCGTCCCAATTGTTATTGAGCCTATTTTTTACCCGACTGCCGAAGGATGGTTATGTTTTATGAGTGTATGTATGCATGTATTATGTATGTTTATTAAAATTCTTTGGCACGTTCTGTAGCTTATACGGCTTAATGAATTTTGACGTGAGGTATTAGATTTGTCATAACAGTGGGTGTGACACTGGGTATATCAATATTAAAGAAAATCAATATGGATGATTTTTGCGCGTAAGTTGAGTTTTTAAATTATTTTTTATTCAAAACTTATCAAGTGGGTTGACAAAACCATGGGTTTTTATTAAGAATTACAAAAATGTTATGACAAGGACATTAATATGCCTGTTTTATATAAAGCGGACGTATCTGAAGCTGCATAATATAAACTTAGATAATATATTTCCGCAGCCCACAATTTCCGAGTTTGTGGGTTTGCTCCTTAAGCCTCGAACGCAACAATAATGGAAAATACAAATATCTCACACATTTCAATTTCTATTATTATTGTTTTCTAAGTATTAGTAGGTACCTATTGACTAAGAGTGCTTTTCCACACCAGATATGTGCTATGGAGCTATGCTGCGATGGATGTGTTAGCTATGCTGTAAAACTACTTACGTGATCTATGCTATGTGCGGTGCAAGTGAGATGTGTTATAAAGATGTGCCGCCTCAAAGTAGCAGAGCGAGGAAAATGCGCAGCTCGAGCTATGCTATGTATCGATGGCTCCGTAACGCTATGGCGAATAATTTTATTGCGATGAACGTTAGTGCGACAACACTCCAGTTCGACAAACTTTAGTGCGAAGTAATTAAAGGACGAAAAAGGACAGAACAAGGTAGAGTTATAGTATGTAGGCAGTATTGGGCGTAATTGAATTATTTGTAATTTAAATTACAAGTAATTGAATTACTGTAGTTTTTCCCTAGTAATTACAAACGGCATCCAAAGCACACATCCATAGAACACCTCTATAGCACGCATCCATATGCACCAATTAATATGATTGGTGGACATCAAACGCATCCATAGCAACCTAGCTTAGCACATCTTTGGTGGAAAAACATCCATAGTATTGACTAATGCTCCCAAACTGCGCTCTACAAACCCATTGACATAGTTTGGCACCGTAACCCGTACGTCACTTGTCTGTGACGTCACCCCGTGTCACCCTATTCAAGCTAGGTGTCACTGTCACCCCATAACAATAACGCTGTCACAATCCACGGGGCGTTTCGGGGGATTTATGTCACCCGTTCATTTGTACCCAGGTGCCACAGGTAGGATTACTTGTGGTCAGGAACGGTACTGAACAAAGGTGGGGAGGAAAATTAGGAGAGGTATTTTGAGGTTGCAATTCAGTGTGAAATTAGAGGTTGGCAGTTCTTCTGTTTTTAAGGTCTGTACAGAAAAAAAAAAACATTTTATTATTTACTTTACTTAACTTTATTTAGGTGTCAGAAACACAAATGAGAATAGATTCTAAAGAAGTTTTGTTCATACTTGTGTGCTAGTCTTTTTACTTTATTTTAAGTTGTTTTTTTTTTTTAATGTACCTATGCTTGTGTCGAAAAGGTACAACCAATCAAGCTTCACCGGACTTGATTTTATTTTAAGTTGATAAACAAAACTCTTAGAAATCAGAGTGCCTTTATTTATGATAAACATCTGAAATCGAGTATGTGGAATTTCTTTTGGTCTTTCTTTGAACGCTACCTTTGAACTACTAACTAACTACGGACGGCTTTGATCCTCGGTATTAACTTTGACATCGAAAATTGGATACAAGTCTGGTGAAGCTTGATCCGTCGTACTTTTTCGACTCAAGCTTGTAACGTGGTGCATTACCATGCCACCTCGTTGCCTCATTCTCATCTCATTTACCATTCTCGCCTAAATTCGAATATATTCAATTTTGGAATTCAGTTGACAATCATCCGTCATTTCATTCATTTTTTTACTCACTTTTCGTTTACCCATCGGCCATGTCGGCCGATGTCCTAAATTCTTTGTGATTTTATTTATTAAACCTGTCGACAAGTTTATTCTACTTCTCTACTTATTATATTATTCTACTTCTACTTTTGTGTTTCTACTTCTCATCAATCTTCTTGTGCGCGCTCGCTGGCTCGCCCCATACCTGGCGAGCCGCGGGTGTCACAAGCTTAGGTCAATTAAAAAAAAAAAAAAATTGATTTTGTAAAATTAAAAACTTTGAATAAAACTTTTTTTAAATTGCCTTTGTATTAAAAATATGGCCTCATATATCTGTCGCCTCACATCACTATTCCTGTAAGTAGGTGTAACCGTCACAGCCTCATTATTGTGCTGCCTACTTAACACAGATAACAACAAGGACTCGAACATCAAGGCGCTTTGTAACTAACAATGTAACAAGTAGACGTCATTGTAAAGGGGCGACTGACGAAGTAATAATTTCATTGTACACGATGGATGAGGAAATTATATTATTTAGAAATGTGTTTGTGTCAAACAAATTCAAGGCTGTATTAAAAGAGATTTGTATTTTTTTTTCTGTGAACTTTTTTTTAATTATTAAAGATTTTAAATTAACATCAAAAATATTGGGCAGCCTAAAGTATCGTCCAAAAGATAAGTAAGTACATTGAGAATTAACGCCTAAATCCTACTAATATTATAAACGCGAAAGTTTGTGAGGATGGGTGGATGTTTGTTACTCTTTCACGCAACTACTGAATGGATTTCAATGTAGCTTTAAAATAATATAGGAAAAGCTACTAACGCTGCGTCGCAAAGCTGCGGGTAGGGTTTGCAATATTCGTTCGATTTCACTATTCGAATAAAATGAATATTTCTAGTGCTAAATATTCGAATATCCGGATATTCGAATATTTTTTTAAACATTTACTGAAAATATCAAAAAAATGCAATATTAATTCAAGACAAACAAGAGTAACTAGACTGGGATTTTGTTTGATTTTAGTATAATTATTTTCATGTAAAAACAAGTATTTTATTTAGTTTTAATATTTATTAATGCGTTTTGTGCAAATTTAGGCGAATTTAAACAAGTGTGTATTCCTCCCAAGAACCGAGATACTAAAACTGTACCGGTTGAGCATTCGTCTACTCATTATGGCCCTTACTGGGCATTGTAAACTCAACAAGCACATGAACAGAATGGGTTTATCAGAAAACCCTTACTGTAGATTCTGTGCAGACGAAGAGGAAACTCCTATTCACGTCCTCTGTGAAAGTGATGCTCTCGTCAACAAAAGGAGTCGAGTGCTGGGAGCGCACAAGCTTGCCCCCCAAGAACCCCGAACCCTAAATCCCACCAAAACCGTCAGCTTCTTAAAAGCTGTAGGTTTGGAAGAGGCTATATAGCCTACGAGGACTGACTACTATAGATCCACCTTGGGTCATAGTGGTCTTTGGGTATTTAGAGCCCTTTCCCTCACCACTCAAATCGTAATCATAGGTAGATATTTTTCCTGGAAGGCGCGGTGTAGTACTCCGGTAACCAAATGGGAGGTAAAACTATAGAGGGCCTAGGAACATACACCTTGTAAAACACCAAAAGGCTGGCAACTATGCGTCAATCCTCTAAGCTTTGAAGCTTGGATTTTACTTGCTGATCGTCGCCAATGAGCTAGAGATCATCTCGATCTTGGCTGTACAATCCAGAGTCTAATGCATTTAGCTGATACTTGGCAGAACAATCCCAAGGATGACAGCAGTACTCCATACAAATCGAACTACTGCTTGGCGGCGCTTGGTACCAATGGAGCAACTGTTGTGAAGCGCCACCGAACCTTAAAAAGGAAGCCATGCTTTTTTGCAGCAGATGTCCATAAGCATAGCAATGGCTTTGCTGTGTCTCTCAGTGGCAGCGCTCCATAGGTGGAAATTTCCAATAAACGACCTTTGCGAAAACCTTACTGCTGGTCACTAAGAAAACTGTTTAGAAGGTGAAGATTGAAGAAGGTATGCTAGGAGCTTCTGATTCGGTACCTACTCATTTCATAACTTCAGAAATTATGGAGGCATTAGCAGGCTTCTATGACTCAGAAACCACTCCAGATGACAGAAAGAGGCGGTGCAAGCGTGTCAATACTAAATACAACTCGGGTGCGCAGTTTCTCTATAGGTACCTGCCCCATCAGGGAGGACCGTTGGCGTTGTTCACGCCTAGGGCACAAACAAAGGACTTTGAGTACATTTCTCTGCTTGATGCAAACCTTTGGCGTGGCAGAGTCGCAAAGAAGAATATATATTATGTGGTATCTTGCTTAAAGCAGCCAATCTGCGAAGATATTAGCAAATAGATGCCTTTTCTTTCGCAAAATGAGCCATGATCTGTCAGTTTTATCATCAGCGGCAACCCACAATAATGGGACAACGTGCGAGAGTCACGGCAGGAATGTTGTTATTAAATTATAAAAAAAAACATGAGTGCCTATATACTTTAAATACTATTCGAATATTCGGATAAATGAAATGAATTATTCGAATTTGAAATTGGGGCGGATATTCGAATAAAATGAATATTCGAATATTCGAATTGCAAACCCTAGCTGCGGGGCGGAGGCTAGTCAACCGAAATGACCTTTAAGATATTACCTCAATTTAGTAGTTTTCCAAAAACAGATTGCTCTAAACAATCTTCTCTAGGTGCCTAATTCTTGTGACTAAACCACAAAATACTCGTACATGTACAAATTTGTATGTACGTACGAGTACCTACATTACATCACCAGTATTAAAAATATACGAGTGTGAAATATAACAAGCAATTGGCTTCGTAATGAACATCAAATTGGCCTATGTTGCATGTATCCAAGTCGACGCTTTTGAGAGTTGATTAACTTAACAGTTCTGTCAATTTTCTTAGAAACCGAATCAAAGACAAAAAGCTGTTTGCAATCCCACGGTAAGGTTATTTATAGGAAATAATTACAGAGATTCTGAGAAGATGGGAACTAATTTGATGAATTAAGTTTAAAGTTAATGACTTCAGCATAATTCTTGTGAATAATCTTTGCAAGATCTTTGCTACAGAAGTTCTTTACTAAAAACAACATATCCGTCGATAATATATAAACTTTGGGAAATAACTCGAATTTTGCTACAAATATTCATATCAAAGTTATCTGCAAAAATAACTAGCTTTCCGCTGCAGCTCTGCCTGCGTTAACAGTTTTTCCCGATGGAATTTAGAATTTTCCCGCGGTAAAATGTAACATTATGTTACTCAGGGTGAATGTAGCTTTCTAATGGTGAAAGAATTTTTGAAATCGGTTCAGTAGTTTTTGAGTTTATTTTTTACAAACATACACACACACAGAAATACAAATCTTTCCTCTTTATAATATTAGTACTGTCCTATTTTCTCGCAGGTGTCAATAAAGAATATCTGTATTGTATAGTATTGTAATAGAAGAATCAATCAAAAAGCATAATTACCAGTAGGTACAAATAAATTAAAAAAAACGCCAGCCATTTTGTAAACATCAATGTGGCATACAGAAGGGTTCTGTATTTAGAATTTTCCGTGAACAGGATTTAATACTCTATTTAATTTTCTACAATTTTATACCTTCATAGCAAAATTCTCCACTAAAAAACTTTCAAGATATTTAAAAAACTGGTTTCGTCATATTGACGTCATAATGGCGATACCACAATTCACAGAAATCACATGGTGTGACCTGAAAACCTCCCTAGGTATAGACTTGAGCATATTCTACTGCACGTAAATAAAAACGACATTATAGAAAGAAAATTGAAAAGTTTATTTAGACATAAAGTGATAGACAAAATGAGTCTAGTTTTCAATAATCCTGTGAAAGTTTCGAAAGCTTTTAGTATCTTCGTCGGTTGGTTGCAAACATCTCAAAACAAATAAGAAATCTAAACTTTATTGCGGTTAGGTTCTTTTGTTACCAACCTTTATGAAAGTAGCGTAGAAGACAACTGGATGAATATATTTTTAGATAGCCTGCATTAAAGTGTCGAGAATATCTAGGATAAATTTTTGTATGTTTCTCTTCTGGTATCACGTAGTTTTTGTCTGCGAGATTTCATAAGGTATATTAAAATTCAGTATTAATTGTGTTATAGACAGATTAGGGCTGCGTTATGAAACTCATATTTACGCATTTTGTTTATTATAATAATGTTGATTTTTATATTATCGTCTGTTGAATCATCCAGAAAATTTAAAGTTTTCTGTGAGAATTTAGTAATTTTGCGAAAATACTCGTAGTTGGAGTTATATTTATCTATAGTTATTTTTATTAGCATTATTATTTTATTCTCAGTTAAGTTAAAATTTTAATTATAACAAACGTTTAGAACTTTTTAAATCATATTTTGTTTACTACGTCCATAACAAATTGAAATTTAATCAGTTCTAAATTGACTATCTGCGAAATTGACCAAGCTCGCCTAAAGGCACTAAGCGAGTATTGAAAACACACACTTGTTAAATCAAACTGCATCTAGTTCTCTTTTCGATGGAAAGACGAAGGCCAGTTTGTTGGCTGAAGATGGAGTGCCAACGCTGTTGGAATACTAAACAGAGTCCTGTGAGCTGCACTCCAGCCTCGGGGCAAAGTTGCCGTTTTATAGAAATATAGCTTTCCGCCCCGCGGCTTTAAGGTTTTCCCGTGGGAGAAGTATTTTCCCGCGATAAAATGTAGCCTATGTGTTATTCTGATGTATAGGCTATATTATTGTAAAGTTTCATTAAAATCCATCCAGTAGTTCTAGAGATTAGCGTGTACAAACAGACAGACGGATTTTTTTTTTTCGAACTTGTATTTATGTGTTTAGCTCAAGGACGTTATAATTATAAGTTATAAGTACTACCATACAACTGGATTGAGCTCTTGACAGTAAATCTGTGCCGAGAAGGATGTCTAGTAATGTACCGTGTGTCCCTTTCTTAGCAGGGTGACAATAAGATTCGGAAATTAGAGGATAGGGCCTGGCAAAAGAGCACATAAACGCGGATATTTTGTAAAATAATTATTTTTACGTCGCTTATTTTTAATTTACATGGGAAAGCTTCGATTACCTATATCATTTTTTTTGTAACAGTTGATTTTGAAACTGGTTTTTAATAGAGAATAATAAATATTCTTTCTGTTTAAAAAATAATATAATAAATAACTCAACCGGAAATAGTAAAATTTCCAACATGGATTTGGAAGTTTAGTACTTTTTCATTAGGTTACTTTTGAAACGTAAAGAATTATTTATTTGTTTGTATTTATTTACAGTCACATTCGTATATAATAGGTAAATGTACATAATTTTAACACTACATACCTACAGTTGAATACAAGGTGGATAATTCCAAAACATAGCTTAATTTTAGTTTTAATATCAAGATTTACGCAATATTTGCACAGACCCGTCTCACTATATGAATCTCCTCACTGTAAGGTTGCCTAGAAGAAATTGCTCCTTAGCAATAAAGCCGCCACATGTACACACATTATTTATTTAATTGTTTGTGAATTTTACTGCACTGTTTTTTTCTGGTGTGCAATAAAGTATATTATATTTTATTATATTCTAATATATGACTAATAATTTATTTAACTATATTTTGCATTATACCTAAGATTATTGGAAGATGAGGTACACTCGTAAAAATTACAGATTAGTACGCATATAAAAAATAAATAATTTCTTTCTCTTATGTTTATCTTGACCTCTTCACATTCGTAAAGGTTTATTATTGTCGTATAAATAATTTAGTTAAACAGGAAATAATTGTCAATAATTGTCTCGTCAAAATGGTTGTCACCCCGACATGAGAATAGTTTTCTTACAAAATTTAAAAAACGAACCGAAAGAAAGGGTTACCTCCTACGAAATGATAACACACTTCCCGGGTAATTTATTGTACTTATACCATTGTGATACTTGTATTTTTCATAAACACGACCCAAGGATATTCACCGTGAAATTGAACTGGTTGTTTATCCACAACCGCAACATAGGGTGAGACTCATGAAAGAGAAAAACTTTGCCTAAGCAACATAGGTTGAAATCTCAAAAAATAAAATTCAACTTTTCATTATAAACAGTCACGTGACCTGTTTGTGTGACAGGTTGGATATTATTCAAGATATATCAACCTATAATTCCTTAGGTAAATTTACTCAGTTTCAAGAGTACTGCCACTGTGTTGCGGAACCAGTTACTTTTCACGGAGTAAGTATAATGCCACTACTACGAGACCGAGAACGGCGGAGAAAAAGGCCTTTGCCCAGCACTGGGACGAAAATATATAGAAAAAAAACTACATTAAAATGCATATTGCAAAACACCGTAGGTAACTGTTTTTTATATATTTTTTGTAAGTCTAATAAATATTGAATCATTGCTTGGTTCGTTAACGAATAAATATTAAGTAAAATAAATAAATAATTATTCTTTGTCATTGTTAAAGAAGAAGAAGATTGTTATGAATAGGTTTTTTTAATGAGAAATAGCATTTGTTGTATTTATATAGTATGCTTTCCAATAAAGACCCAGAATATATTAATTCTTAAATATAATGCACAGGTATTTAACCATTAATTACTTGTGTAAATGAATATAATATTTATATACTAACTTCCCGCCGCGGCTCCGCCCGCGTTAATAGTTTTTCCCGTGGGAATGAGGTATTTTCCCGCGGTAAAAGTTAGCCTATATTCTTCTGTAAGGTCTATTCTATCTTTGTGCCAACTCCGCCCGCTTTAAAAATGTTTCCTGTGCGTATGAAAAATTTTCCCGCGGTAAATTGTAGCCTATGTTCTATCCTAAGGTCTACTATAACTTTATGCCAAGTTTCACCAAAATCGGATCAGTACTTTCAGAGCATTTTCAATTATTGGGAATATTTTACGTATTTTTTTTACACCTTGGGTTACATTAATGTAATTTTAGTAAGGATCCCTAATTTTTTGAAAATAAAATACCTATAGCCTATGTTACTCAGAGATCATGTAGCTTCCCAACAGTGAAAGAATTTTTGAAATCGGTTCAGTAGTAAAACAAACAAACAAACAAACTGACAATCAAACTTCTTAATAATATAGATTTCTCTATAAGAAATCTTTATAATATAGATTGTTCACAAATTATTCGCCAATTTAAGGTTTTATTATTGTTTCATTGGTGTAACATCTACCTTGTAGTCTAAAATAATTAGTTACTTATATAAAATTATTTGTTTACCGAAAAAACATCGAAGTATTTTTCTATCCTTTCAAATCTGCTAAATTTGAATTGGCAATACAGGTCGTTGTTAGAAAGGGACACACGGGTCATTACCCTGCTGTCTCACTCAGATCGGTTTTTATAATACGGTATACATAAGCTTTATGTCAATTTATTAAAGCATATATTTGATTGCATTAGCAGAAGCGTAAGTTTGTAGTGCTCTATCCAGGTGTACGTTAGTACTTATAAAATCCTTGGTTCAGCTACACTCCCTTTCTCACATCACATACAATCAGTTTATTGAAAAACAAATCAATGTACAGACACGCCGATTCTTCAGTTTTATTATAATATAAAAGAAGAAGAAGATAGAAGATCAGTAGTAAACCTATTTGTGTATCTTTCTTTGCTACATAAAATAATTGAAAACTGGGAGTATGTTGTTTTTTCCCCCCGAGTAAAAGGGTCAGTTACAAAATCTTCAACATCTTCAAAGTGGGATTTTTGGATGCTTGTTACTCTTTCACGCAAAAACTACAGAATGGATTTTAATGAAACTTTACAATAATATAGCTTATAATATATATCGAAAATCTATGTAATACCTTTTACCACGGGAAAATACTTACCTCATTCCTACGGATATACTGCATACGCGGACAGAGCTACGGGGTGGAATGCTAGTTCTATACAAATTACAGACATAATATATTTTGTAGCGCTCTTATTTCTTGCTATCGGGAAAAACGTTCTTCTTGAAGTAATTTTAGTTTCAGTTCCTTCGTTTCAGTATAACTTGGACAAGTTTGAGTTTGAACAACTCTTGGAGTTCGAAAAAGATCAATAAGATTTTATTGCTTCCTTCAAGAGGTCTACAGTTCAGTTTAGTAATTTTAGTTGGAAAAATAAGTGGAAGCAAAGGGAGTTTTAAATTTAGAAAATGTTTCAGACTTTTTAGCAATTCATTTTCAATTTCAATTTTTATTTTAGTTACGAAAGTTGGTAGTTAAGTATAATACGTTTGCGAGATGGAATGCTGGCCTCTTCTTTTATTTATTTATTTATTTATTTATGCATAAAATACATGCGGTTTACAGAATTTTGTTCCAAAACACCTGCACATTACAACTTTAACAAAATAGTTGTACACAAATTATTCTTGTCAAAAATTCACAATAATAATTATAGTTTAAACATATTTATAGCTAATATCTTAAGGTACATAAATAAACATATAAAATTTAAACGACTTAGGTATTTTCCTAGTATTTATTTGGTTTCTAATGTGTATATACTCGTACATATCCATTCTAAGCTATGTTTACTTCAGAACTATGTTCTGGTAATAATTTTTTAATTATTTATGATAAACAAAGAAGTTTTTAGCTAAAACATGGCTCTACCTAATTTATTTAATCATAATATCGGTTCAGGTTGAACTCAAGTTAATTTTAAAGCCAAGCTGCACAAACTTGGCAAAGAAAATTCCCTTAGGAAATCTCAAAAGCGTAAAGCTCTGACTGAGTTTGAATCACAGCACAGCTAATATTATGATTGTAGTATTAACAGCAATTAACGGGACGCCCTTCTAAATCAAAATTTCAAATTAGCTGTGTCGTCTTAAGAAGGGGTAAGGTGAGGGGGTTTCAGTGATCTTAATTCATAATACAATATTCTTTATTGACACCATAATAAAACACATTACACAGAAAAACAGAACAAAATAAAAGAGACAAAATATACTTTTTACAACTTTTACGGTATCCCGATATCCCGTTTTAAATGTTAATAGTTATAAAAGAGACAAAAGGCAGCCATTTAGCTAGGAGCAATCTCTACCAGGTAACCTAGTTCTAGTTCTGACACTCTAACTTAAATTAAAATTCTATACGTCTTTTTCTCGATTCTAATACAAAAAGAAAACAAAGAAAAAAGACAAAAACGGACAGGATATTGTTAATTCAGTTTTAAAGTTGCCTAATAGTACGGCTTGTTAACCTGAATTACGGTCCCATCTGGCAGAAAGCATAAAACTTAGCATACATATAGCTTTTATATATGTGCTTCAATGTCGATATGGAAACACGCTGAGAAATGATTACCTCCCCCTTTTTCCCTCATTTTACCTCCCTCATTTTGGTTTTTTTCATTTTCTACAAAAACGGTAGGACTGATGAGTTTACTTTTCAAGAACCAAATACGTTGTCGTATACGTATTGTCGATAAATTACCTACAAAATGATACTACATTTTATAGTGCTAAGATTAATATATTTCTATATACAGCCATCAACGTATTATGAAATTCTTAAGTCCATTTTATCACCACTCTTGTCGTTTTCCTATAAATGAAGTAAGGAAGAAAAAAGTGTGCCTGTTTTTAAAATTTCATAAAACGTTGATGGCTGTATATAGAAATATATTAATCTTAGCACTATAAAATGTAGTATCGTTTTGTAGGCAATTTATCGACGATGATTTGATCTCTGAAAAGTAAACTCCTCAGACGTACTGTTTTAGTATAAAATTCAAAAAACCAGAATGAGGGAGATAAAAGGGGGGGGGAAAGGGGGGAAACAATAATTTATCGAAGTGTTTCCATATCGATATTGAAGCACATATATGACAGCTACATTCATGCCAAGTTTCGTACTTTCTGCCAGATGGGACCGATATCCTTATATTTTTTAGCTAGCAAGCCGTACTATAATATCGATATAAAAGTTTATGCTGCTATTTTATCATCTACCTGCGTGAATATATTAAGGTCGCCTGGAAGAAATTGCTACTTAGCAATAAGGCCGCCTACATGTACACTTTCTATACCTTTATTGTACTTTTTTTTTCTTCACTGTAATGTTCTGTGTGCAATGAAGTATATTGTATTGTATTGTATATTCTCACTGTCCTACGGAAGTTTAAAATGGCTACTTTCTCTCTTTATCTCTTTATTCTTTATTAAACAAATTAAAATAACAACACTTTCTTATTATTATTAAGTAATATCTAAATTAATACAAAGGTATAAATTAATACAAAGTAACACAACGTTATGATTTGCAGCCGCCATTTGTGTACTTAACTAACTAACGCGGAGCTGAATTATTATTTTGGAACGGTGCAGAGGGGTCTGTCTGTATCTGTATCCGTGAAATCGCATTCATCAAAACTTGGAAATTAGCTTCGTTCCCTAATTAAACCTGTCGGTTGTTAACTTGCTCCGGTTTCCCCCGGGAGGCGGAAATTTTTCTATAAATATTGAGTTGGAATTTTGAAATCAAAATATGCATGTAGTACAAGTGTATTTTTTTTGTTATTTATAGTTCGAAAAATCGTTTTTTATTTTGTATTTAATGGAAACAATATTTTTAATTTTAATTTTTTTTTAATGACACTGTGCAGTATTTACGTGTTTCAAATTAATATTGATGTAATTTAATGGTGTTAATCATAGGCAGGTTTATTTTCGCTGCTAAATAATTAAATAAAATGTCAAATAATATATCATAACTTAGTTTCATTTTAATTTAGTTTCTAGACGAGATTTTTCTTTTATTTCGTTTCTCACCCATTTTCTAAAAAAAACTATAACAACTCGAGATTCGAACATAAGTATTAGGTATATTTATTTATGTATGACATAAAAAAATACGACCAAAGTTTTGAGTGCTCCGTTTTGGATAGTAAAATTGAAAGCTTTTATAGAATATATATCCGACTAAGGCCACAACTATAAAAGCCAGGTCAGCTCTATAAATCCTGTCGCCGTCAAACGATTTAATCCAGACTCAGCTGATTTCAGATACCTGGCTTATCGCCTGGCTGCTTAAAAGTTTATATACTTTACTTCCTGGATATTAGATTTTTATATCTTTATTTTAGTAAATAGGTTTGTGGGACACCTCGTACACGGCCATATGAGTACAAATTTGGTGCAACCTGTGGGTATCAGACGTTTTGTTAGGAGTATTAAATAATAATTTTAGTGTTCTTGCAGGTATTTGCAGATATTTAAACAAAATTTTAATCTCTTATAAATGTCGTTATCCTAGTAACGTTTTTTTTTGCTATCGACGGCCCTGTAGGTCTAGTGAGTAGTGTGCGAACCTGCCAGTTCTGTTCAAACTAATATCGCATCGCTTCTTTAAATTTTAAGAGTTTATTCTTCATTACTGTGAGACGAGAGCAAGTCTTGGTTTGAGCAAAACTTAGTCCTTTCATTAAAATTTTACGTCTAAAATTGATTTGTATAAGTAATCTTATTTCTAAGAAAACATTTTGAATTTTGGAATTTTGTATCTGCTTTCTAAAAGGGTCGTGGGTTCTAACCCCGCCCAAGGTAAATATTTGTGCGATAGATTTACTTCTCTGACTTTATATTACCACTGAGTTTAACAATACGTTCAATTTACTCACTCAAAATTACCCATGAGATTGTACAGAATCAGTTATTGTAATGCGTTCCAACATTTCCCTAATACGTTCCCACGTATATTACACCAATCCACAGCCAATCAACTCTGGAAATCTCGTGCAAAAATAGCTGAAGCAAATCAGGAATTCACTATTCGTTCAGTGGGCGCCATTAGGGACCTATTCCACACCTACAAATCTCAACTGACAATTACAATTTGAAGTACAATGCGTGGTCAGTTAGTTCGTAGTCGAGTCATTAAAAGCTCGCCTGATGTTACGGAGGTTCCGGGTTTGAATCCCGGTGGGGACTCGTCGAATACTATCACTTTGTGAGACTTTCCTCAGTTTGGTTAGGATATTGCAGGCTGAATCACTTGACTGTCCGTAAAAAGAGATGATTTCGTGCTTCGGATGGCATATAAAGCCGTTGGTCCTGGTTACTATCTACGGATGTAGTCATTACATGAGCCATGTCAGAAGCCATAGGCGGCTCAATGATTCTGACACCAGGGTTTCTGAGGTAGATTAACCTCAAAACCCACACGCTAAAGTAAAGTTAATCGTATTGTATTGTATTGTAATAAACTACGCAGTGTATTTCGAATTGTGCTTGTAATTTGTGAATTTCTTTCTTCGTGGCACGGGATCTGAGCGAGCAGTCCAAACGAATGAAGGGTATCCTAATTACGCCAGCAACGAGGTCTGCTCACGCGATTTCTTCACGCGAGGGTACCCGTACAAATTATCTTTGCCGAGCGCTTTTTCAACAGTTTTTATGAAAGTATATTTGTGTAAGTAACGCTTGGTTGTAGGAAAAAATATTTTATTTTTTAACAGAGTAGTACTTGTAAGTAGAAGATTTTATTATCGTTTTGTTCCTGTTTTTAGTGATAGACATAGGATGATTTTCGTTGTATTTATGTTGTGATATTCTTTTTTACCTGATTGCAAAGGAAGGGTTATGTTTTGTGGATTCTTTACACCCTCGAATTATCTAAACGGCTGGATAGATTTTTAAAGAATCAGGTGTCTATCGATTTGTCTGAACCGTGCCATGGTTATAAGCTAGGTTTTGTTTTCCGAAACCAAAATGGCGGCCGAAAAATACAAAATGGCGGTACAGACGAAAACAATTTTTTGCGTAAGTACCATATCAAGATGATGTAGGAACATAGTGGCATGTATAATTGAAATCCTCTTTTTCTATAATATAAATTAGCAAATTGTTGTTATCAGCCTTGAGCCTGCCAATTAAATGGAGATAGATAGAGTTGGAGAAATGAACGCGTCTCCTTATATTTTACATTGTACGTAACAGGTGTTGGTTCTCTGTTTGGCAGTATTAATATACAAAAAATATTAAAACGGTGCAGAGTAGGTACGGAAAGAATTAATAATTCCGAACATTACGAAAGAACATCTTTCTTATTTTCTTTATGCGCAAAGTTAAAACAAGAATGATGGATACGTTTTTAACGATTCAAACTTTCCTTTTCAGTTATATCCCAATAAATGCCTAATTTAACTTTTTGTGAAAAAACAAAACAATTCTAAGTCCCTCGATGTTAAATCCTGGAAAGTGTTTATACAGACTAGCAGCTGCAAACTGCATTCTTAATTATAAAATAAATCGTGTAATATAAATAATACATCACTTTTTGTGTCAAACATTCTAGCAATTCTTTTATAAAAATGTTGAATTAATTGTCTAATAGAATATTATAGTACGTAATTACTTGTCAAACGAAATGCCTGAATTTGTTTGGTAAATAAAAAAGTGGCATAAGTTAAAGCCCTAGTTCAAAGTTATGTGTCGAAATAACCTATTTAAGTATATTTAAAACAAAAATAACTGATGAAAATTTACATAAAACGATAAAGTCACCCATCTACAAAATGACAACGCAGTACTGTTGTAAGTACACATATTAGCCAATATTATAAATGACATTTAGCAGCTGAAATGCGGTTCCACTGAAGTTTGTCTGTAAAAACTCCCAATGACGTTTTTCCAATACAGAGAGCGTAAAAAAACCGGCTGTCAGATTAACTGCCATAATTTATCAGCATTATTTATCATTGATTCGGATTCCGTTTTGAAGAATATCCATTGGTAAACCTGTTTTGCTAAAAAACGCCTGGCAAAATAAACGAAGCAATAACGTTGTTCGTAATTGCTGCAAAACTCAATAAAGGCGCTCAATAGCGATCATTATGAGCGCGTGAAGTTACTCGTATCAATCACGTCCAACAAAAAATAGATCGGCTTTTATGGCATGATATCAAAACATACATTTTTCTTGATTATCGACATAATAAGTACTTACTTTGTTCTTTTTATTTTGTATGTTACTTTTTTCAAATAAATGAAATTAATAGGTACTAAATCTTTATCCATATTTTTGTTTTAATTTTTAAACTTGCTACCTAATTTTGTCAATTTAACAATAATGTGCTGTAACAGTTTTTTTATTGCAAATTTGTATTTGTAACTATTAAGTAAATCTTGGTGTGGTCTAATAGACAAATAGATTATGAACCAATGAAATGCCCCAACCAACTTTCCTTTGAAAGAAAGACAATGTATTATAACGCAACGCGGCGATCCTTCACTTGACATTTTTTTATGCAAAACGACCGAAAAATCTCAGTGAAAACAAAAGACGAGCACGATTACACAGTATCTCATCATTACAACGAGACGCCTCCGAAAACCTCTCCTTAAAAACCTAATAACACGTTCCTATTGTGCCGAAATGAATAAAGCCAACCTTTTCCACTATCCTATTCTATATTTCATTTCGAATCGATTCGTAAGCGAAAGTTTGTAATCGATCATAATCTAAGGACACTCCATACGATTTGTTCAATTTTTACCTAGGCCATTTTGAATAACTAAATATTCAAGCCCGGCTATGAACCTTTAAGACGCTCATAGGAAGAGTCATGTTCTAATTCCCGCACGGCTAAACCGATCGTCGTAAGCCACGATTCGACTTGGGAACAAATTTAATTACTTTATGTTCTCAGGAAAGAGACGCAAAGTTAAATTGTATCTGAGTTGCAGCTAAGAAGCTTTAGTATGAAAGATGTTTGAGATTAGTTTTTAGTTTACAAGTCTTTCTAGAATTTATCTATGTCACTATTTCATAACAAATTTATACTTAGTAAATTTTCTCGTTATTAAAAAAGTAAAAAAACTATATTTACAAAAAGAACGTCATGAAGGTTTTTTTATACCTAAACGGTAATTATTATAAGTAGTTGTGAAATGAAAGTTTTTGTACACAGATTGAACAATTTATATTCATTACATATAAAGTAACGATTCCTAATTTATTTATTTATTTGTTATATATTTATTCTCAAAAAAAAGTGAGCCGTCACGCACTGGACGCCCAGCTGATGTGAAACGTCGAAAGTAAAGTTATTTTGTAATTGCTTTAAGTGGTTTTACAGGTATCTGCTAGATGGCGTAGTACAAGATGTATCATACGAATCATCGTCGATACGAATATACACTTTATTAGTGGTATTTAGATAACAGTTTTCTTTAGACCGACGCCACGTCAATAATCAGTCTTACCCCTCATCTGATGTTTCACGTCAAAAATCTTTAGTTAAATGTCCTAAATGTCTCATTCTTTTTTAATTATTAGTCTGAATAAATCAAGTTGGAAAATAATTTTCGTTTTGTTAAATTTGCTCTTTTAAATCGTGAAATCGATATCGAAGACACCTCCAGAATAAGTATGCCGAATCTTTGGGCTCCGTATGTGATTCATTATAAAAATGCGGAAACCTCAGTTGGTAATAATTCACCCGTTTTCACTCCGAGGTGGATTTTGTGTCAGGGATTTCTTTGGCTTGCGAGTTTGAATTCAGTGGAGCAATTTCAGAAGTAATATGCGATTCAAAATAAAGGAAATACGTGTTATGTTATTACATTTTAATACGCTTTTGTACGTAATTTTTCATGTTAACTGAAGTAGGTAACTGTTCTTAAAACTGAGCAAGTTAATACGAGTAGATGCAACATTTAATAGAACATTTTCTTTTTTGTTTTGCCTTTTTTTTTGTCTTCCAATTTTGATAAATTCGACGATATGTTTTAGCATTCATAGAAATATATATTATTTTTTTTTGTAAAATTATGATAAATTCATTTTTACTCATGTATCACTCCTTTTAAAGTAACTGGTACGACAAAATTTTCACAGCATGGTTTTTTGTACACCAAGATGTCTGGAAAACAAACCTTGGGCTTGGGTAGTTAAGTATACAAGCGGATAAAAAAAGAGAAAGCTTTATAGAGGAATTTCAAAAAGCAGTAAAACGGAATAAAAGTCTCATTCTTTGACTCACAGAAAGTGTTTTAAACACCTGTTAATTAATTTTTCTGTTTTTCTTCTCATGGCGCCTTTGAAAAACATATTTTTCTTGTTTATATGGGTTTTCCTCGAAACCAGAGTTAATTCGGTAGAGTTGTTTCGCAATGGTGAAAAACTGTAAAAGATTTCTCAGAAAGGAAAGCTCAGTCTGAAATTACTTACATTCTTGGAAACCTTTTGTTTTATACATGTCACTGGGAACGCATTTTCTAGAATTTAAACTGGTCAGGCATATAATAAATTAAACTAAATTAATATAGGATTCGGCTGAGATGATGATGAATATAGGATTATAATTAATTAATGACCAAGCGATACTAACCCTTCTTTACACTAATATTATAAAGGCGAAAGTTTGTGAGTGTGTGCGAGTGTGAATGTTGTTACTTTTTAGCGTCTAACCGGCTGGAGCGATTTTAATTTAATTTATTATGGAGTTAGCTGACACCCCGGACTAACACATAGGCTACGTTTTACCGCGGGAAAATACCTCATTCCCACGGGAAAACCTGTTAACGCGAGTGGAGCCGCGGGGCAGAAAGCTAGTTTTAAATATGTGTTGTGTCGTGACCAGACACAGGACTCCCGGAAGACCAGCGTCGTGGCCTGCCCGGGCTGCGGCTTTCGCTGAATTAACCCCTTTTTGTTTGGATGTCGCAACGCAGAGAGATGTCAATGCGTAGGTATCTTTTTGTTGTTTTTTTACACGCTTTATATTAGCTTCACTTGTAAGTAACTATGTATGTAAGAAAATTTTGGAATCTTAATTTGACCCACTTCCCGGTCTTCGATTAGGATGAAATTTTGCATACGCTCTGAGTTTTGATGACAATACATGACTACCTAAGAAACGTCATTACAAATCCAATATGGCGGCCTCCCCATTACATGTACGTAAAAAATCTTGGAATCTTAATTTGACCCACTTCCCGGTCTTCGATTAGGATTAAATTTTGCACACGCTCTAAGTTCTGATGACAATACATGACTACCTATGAAACGTCATTACAAATCCAATATGGCGGCCTCCCCATTACATGTACGTAAAAAATCTTGGAATCTTAATTTGACCCACTTCCCGGTCTTCGATTAGGATGAAATTTTGCACACGCTCTGAGTTTTGATGACAATACATGACTAGTTAAGAAACGTCATTACAAATATAATATGGCGGCCTCCCTAAGATGGCGAACTGGCTGTTTGAAATCCACCCCCATGATATGGGTATCAAATGAAAGGGTTTGCTGTCAGGAATACGAAAAAAACAGTCACGGGACTTAAATCCAATATGGCGGAAGTCCAAGATGGCGGACAGAAAGCGTGTTTTTTTAGTTTTTTAAACTATGTATTATTATTATTATGTCTGTATTGTTGTTTGTAATTTTTGTGTTGTGAAGTCCAAAACAAATAAAAAAAATCTGATTTCTGATTTCTGAATATAATTTACTTACCATTTGGAAGGTCGAGAACTTTAACTGATAAACTTTGATATCAGAGATATTGCCTAACCCCCTGGCCACAGCTTCGCGCGTCGGCGGCGGCGGCGAAACTTGCCAGAACGTTAGTATTGTAACATTTTACGATATTTTGGAGCACTTTGCGTCATATGAGTTCAAACGTTACTTTTACGTATTTTTAATCTTATTTGTGCTACATTACAGTGTTAAAGTCGTTTTCTAAGTAAAATAAGATAAACGTTACTTTTTGCATGAATTTTGAATGTTTTTTGTAAAAGTTGGGTAATTTCACGCCTTTAAAACAGTTTCTTGATTTCGGTGGTACATTTTTCTAGCGGGTTTTAGAAATGAAAATTTTTTTTAGTTCTCTCATGTTAATTTTGACTATGTGTCACTGGCAACATTCCGCTGGTCGCCGCCGCCGCCGCCGCCGCCGCAGCCGACGCGCGAAGCTGTGGCCAGGCCCTAAGACCTTTGACATGGCTCTTTGAAAAATGAAAAATCAGTTTTATATTTTTGTAGATATCGTCTGCCTATCGGCATATTTATGACACCTTCTTACTTTTCGAAAAATCAGGTAATTGATTATTTCATTATCCTTAACGTTTCGTACTGTGAATGACGAAATATTTTTAATTAAAGAATGATACTACCTTGTTCTTTTCAAGTCGATTCCGCGAATTAAGAGAAGTGTGATACCTGAGTCCTGTCAGGCACAGTTATTAAAAAAAATATACGGTGAAAAATAATCCACCACTTCATTTATTCACCACGTGCAACTCAAATTTCAGCAAAATAAGGTACAATTTCGCATAAACATAATATTTTGGCCAGTTGTGTGTTTTTTATCTCCGACGTGCAGAGCCCATATACAGGACTGGACGTATGTGTGGTGGAGACCGAGTAACATAGCTCGTACATAAACAAACACATTGCTACTTTCAAAGCTACCTTTTCCGAGGATTTATTTCATAGAGAAGTGCGATGCGTAGTATTAAATAATCTTCCAGAGGCATAGCCAAAAATTCTGCCATCGAACCGTTCTGAAATTATGTACCTACTTAAAATGTAAATTGTGTTTTTTATTTTCAATAACCTATTTGATAAATCAATTACTCTGAAATTTTTTGGTATCTTTCTCGGTCTAGAAACATAGCGGTGACCAGTGAAAATCATGTCCAGGAGGTTTTCTATCAATTCTCTTATTCTTATTCTTTTTCTTTCTTATTCTTATTTTTATATTTCATTCCAGGCCCTGTGTGACAGACATAATTTTGTCGTGAGTATTCTCTTATCCTATTGGAGGATATTTCAATATGGCGGGCTTCTAGCAACTTTTTCATGTTGCGGGGGCTGATTTCTAAATCGGAGTTTTAATGCTGCCCGTCCACAGTTGGATAAAGGTCTCCCTCAAAGATCTCCTCAACGATCGGTCCTACGCTGACCGCATCCAGCGGCTTCCCGCGACTCTCACCAGATGATACGTCACCTTATAGCGCGCGGTCGGGATCGAAAATATGTCTGTCCCTTAACAGCCGTCGTCAGATTTTGTTTCAGCTATTTTACAGCTCTGGGTACGAAGCCCTTTGGAGCCAGTCGTTCGTCCATACATTCTACGCCCAATGTGACACGCCCACTGCCATTTTAGTTCAATACTAATACAGTACAAATATTTTTATTAACAATCTGTACTAATATCAAGTACTATTATTTTCTTCTTTGCTAATAATATAAAGAAGAAATATTTGTTTGTTTGCCTCCGAAACTATTGAACCGAATTCAAAAATTATTTCACTGTTAGAAAGCTTTACTATCCCCAGGTAACTTAAGCTATATTCTATTTGAAAAAATAGGGGTCCTTACTAAAACTCCAATAACGTAATCCAGGGTATAAAAAAATACGTATAATATTCCTAATAATTGAATAGGATCTGAAACTTCCGAATTGATTTTAATGAAACTTAGTACAAAAAACATGGGCTACCTTTTACAGCGGGAAAATTCCTCATTCTACGGGAACTGCTAACGGAGGAAAAATTTTCAGAAGTGGAAGAAGGAGTCACTAAGGCGGCCTTATTGCTTAAGTAGCGATCTCTTCCAGGAAACTTCTTCGAGCTATGTCGTCTGTGACTTTGGTTCGACTTCAGATCTCAACATTCAGCATTAGATATAGTATTAATTAGGATGACAGTAGAAATAATATTCGCAAGGTAAAATTTAATTATATTTTAATAAGCATGGACCTATTCTGCGAATGATATTATCACGGCGCAGTTTAAAAGCCGTGGCATTTAATGTCAGCGTATAATTATAATTGAAACACGCACGCCGAACGCTGCTTGCATTCTTAATGTGGAACGGACAAAATGTACGGTTTCAGTTATATGCTGTAGTACGCAGTTGGTAGTTTAAAGGCTTAAAAAATATATGCTATTATAAACTTCTTCGGTATATAGCTATATCTAAGTACAGAGTAGGAAAAAACACAACCAAAGAACCAAGGGATTTGGTGTGATAAATATAATATGTACAGTAGCCAGCACATGCGGCTGGACATGTTGATCAAGATCGCCCGTATTCCGTAGCGGTAGGGATGAATTTCGTAGTGCGAATGTCCAACAGCATGTACTGGCTTCTGTACATAGCTTTTTACTGTCGTTGTTCTTAGATAAATTTTTATTAGAACGCTGCTCACCATATTAGGAAAAAGTGTATTTATGTAAATATGCTTACAACTCTACAGAAAATAGAAAATATGTAAAAGACACTAACAAATTCGTCTACGATGTAAAAAACAACTTGAAATTTCCGATATTTGAAACAACTTTTGATATACTTACCTATAAATCTGCTTAAACTAGGAATCTGCACCGTATGTTTTTAAACGTCGCAAAAAAATTAATACTATAAAAAGTATTTTTTTAAACAAATGAAGATTCTGTACAAAACTTGCTTTAACACTAAGAGATGAAACAATTCGTCTTAGGCTCCTCGTCGCAATTAATTTCCTTGTCAGATACAATGTTTCAGGGGGATTTTCAGATTTCATCCAGGCTTTGTGTCTACAATCTTGTGTTCAGACGAAATTCCCTTAAAACTATTTTTAGTTTTTGAGACATTTGGGAAATTGGAACACTTTGTTGATTGTTTTCATAATGCTCAAATCTAGATAGCTAAGACTAAGTTTGTAACTTCGGACGCAAAAAGACGTAATATGTTTGACGTGATTGTCTGTTTGTCTGTCTGTGGCATTGTAGTATCGAACGGATGAACTTATCCTTTTCTAGTTATTCCAAATATTTTTTGTTTACCAGCTGACTACACAACAAGACAACTATAGAAGTAGTACTGTGGGTATTTTTGACCTTTAGCTTCGATTTAAATTAAGTAGGTACATGGTTTTTATATAGATATACTCACACATTAGCATTGCAAAATACGAATATGAATTTCATTAGGTACTTTTATTAAAATTTACATAATGATAAAATATTTAAATAAAAAATAAATGATGCTTGAAAAGAAAACCTAGCTGAATAGGTAAATTCTGTATAATTTAAATGCATAAAACTGAATATAAAAATAGAAAAAATCTTCAGGTAAGTATATCGTAATATTCGTGCCAAAATCTTTGTGAAATTTCTATTAAAAATTCTCCTTAAGAAAATAAACAGTAACTTAACTATTCATGCAGTCTGATTTAAATTCTCAAATACTTAATTTGGAGCACGATGTTTCCATTGAAGTTCCACCGCAAATCTGGCCTCGAAGTTAAATTAAAAACTTTGCTGTTTTGCGGGACATAGCTATTTAAAATCCTGGAACTTGCTGAGTCTTTGACACCTATTCTACTAAGTTCGAACAGTGATTTGGTTACAGATTTTTGGTAGAGTGAGACAGAGATAGATAGTTTGAGTTTTTATTTCGTCGTTATCAGCTCATATATGTCCCCACCGAGGGGCTGGAGCCTACCCTGATACTAGGGTGAATAGGCCTTAGTCGACCACGCTGGCCCAGTGCGGATTGGTCAACTACACACACAACCTTTGAATTTCTTCGCAGGTGTATGCAGGTTTCCTCACGATGTTTTCCTTCACCGTAAGAGCGTCGAATAAACGTACATATGAATTCGAAAATCGAAAACACATTGGTACGTGCCGAGGTTTGAACCATCGAACTTCGGAACGGAAGTCAACGGGCCTAGCCACTTGGCCACCGACGCTCATTAGTTTTTATTTACCATTGAGTTTCTCTTTCCGGTATGTGTTATGTAAACTGGGGAAAGTCTCTTCAACAAGTAGGTACCTGATCAGGATTCAAACCCTAAACCTCCGTGTTGTGGGGCTAGGTTACAATAGAGTTTTACTACTCAGCCATGGAGGATGGTGAGTATAATACAAATACAAATATTCTTAATAGCAGCGTTCATTTGCGTAATCAACAATTATATCATTCGATATATGCCAAGCCTGAAAGACGAGAATTTTAATTCAGTTATCATTAATAGCTCATATTTGTCCCGTAAGTCAATAATCCTAATAGTAAGGTTGCCTTGTATAAATTACTCTCAGCAATAAGGCCGCCTACATGTATACTTCCTATCTTTTTTGTGCAGTTTACTGTATTGTTTTTCTAGCGTGCAATAAAGTATATTCTATTCTATAATCCTTAGTCGACCACGCTGGTGTCAGCAAATAGGGTAGATTAAACTGATTTTATCATGATTGTAAGCAATAAAAACACGAAAAGCCATTTAAAGAACTATATTTTGTAATTATTCATTATTATCTAAAAAATAACTATAGTTTCACTAGCTATTTTAATATTTAAATATAATTTAATAGTATAAATAATATATTTATAAGCATAATAAATCTTTTATTTACCTTCACCATATAACACTATAATATTACATAAATAAAATAACAGCAATATAAGTAGGTACATTGTAAGAAAATAATTAATAGGTAAGTACTTAACTTTATGTCGCAGAGAGTAGTGTTCCGTATCAGTGCTCGATCGTAAATGATGGTCGTCACAGAGTGTCAAAGGTATTTATAGCAACTCCGTGACGACTGACACCAATCCGACCAATCACAATCGTTGAAACATTATTCTTAAATTCTTACAAATTCTCAAACTATTATTAAATGTATTACACCAGAAGTTGCTTAAAATATGTTAACTTAATTTTAATATTTATTTCGATCAGATTAATTATGTTTAAAAACAAGTATAGAAAACAAAATGCTAAAGTAACGATTCTGATGACAACACTACGCTGACCAATCAGAATCGTTGGAGATAATCTTTAATATTCCTTATTATTTAATTTACTGATTTTAATTATGATACACTAGAAGTTATTTAAAACATGTTACTATAATTTTACTTACTATTTGAACACAATTTATCAGGTCTAAAAGTTATTATATAAATTAAGGAAAGTACCGACACCGACAAGACTAAAGTACCGACACCAATTTATAATTAAAATGAAAATAACAATTTTATAAAATAATAATCAACGTTTTAAGTATTATTCTCTCACGGCCATACTGACATGTGCTTCGTTCCCGAAGCACAAATGACCCTAATTGAAAATCATTTATTATTTAACTTTTACATACTACAAACACTCTAATTTCACTTTTTACATACTCCAGTTTTACTTTTTACATACTCCAGTTTTACTTTTTACATACTCCAGTTTTACTTTTTACATACTCCAGTTTTACTTTTTACATACTCCAGTTTTACTTTTTACATACTCCAGTTTTACTTTTTACATACTCCAGTTTTACTTTTTACATACTCCAGTTTTACTTTTTACATACTCCAATTTTACTTTTGACATACTCCAATTTTACTTTTGACATACTCCAATTTTACTTTTGACAACATAATCCAATTTTACTTTTGACAACATACTCCAATTTTACTTTTTACACGTTATTTGTGTTACATATTATATACAAACAAATTTATTTCATTAACCGTTAGAACCTTCAACAACAGTGCTATTAGCATTATAATCGTCATTGTCATCATCATCATTAACTAATTCCCCTGGCCAAAGTCTCAATTTTTCCTTAGACACAGTTATATTCCTAAGATTACCTAGTCCTCTTAAATTGTAACGGTCATGATCGAGTAATGCTATTATTTCATAAGGACCTTTAAATTTTGGGCTTAATTTGTCATGGCGTCTATGGGTTTGACTAACATATACTATGTTACCTACTTCAAAAATTTTATTGTTACGCCTAACCTCATCAAAACGCGTTTTAAATTTATTCGCTTCTAACATCAATCGTTGTCGGGCCATTTCTCTATCCTCTTGAATATTAATTACAGGTTCAGGTATATTTATATCGTTAATACGGGCTTGAATAGATGGTATATTCCCATTGCAGCCGATTAGTAAGCGAATTGGGGAAAATCCAGTCGATTTTTGAACTGTAGTATTAATTGATTGTTGAACCTTCCACAATCCGCTCGGCCAATCTGACGACCCGTTACATGTAGCATTTAACATATCAATAACTGTGGTTACGTAACGTTCGACCTGCCCATTGGCTCTTGGTGTTCCTGTCGAAATCATGTGATGTTCAATGTGCAAGTCATTAAATAAAGATCGAATTTGTGATGAACTAAAATTTGTTCCTCTGTCTGTCACGACTAATGAAGGAGTCCCAAAAAGGGTTATAGTGTCTCGAATTATGGGTACAAGCTCTTGTGCGTTTAATGTTTTCAAAGGTTTTAAAAGGCAATATTTGGTAAATCCATCTATAATAAGTAGAATGTGTTTGTAACCCTCAGAAGTTTGAAGGAATGGACCCGTACAATCCAAATGGATTGTGTGGAACGGAATCGGAGTCTTGTCTATAGGATGCAGTAAACCCTGTTTTGGACCATAGTGACTTTTGCGCTGTATACACACTAAACAGTGGGCTATATATTTCTTTATATATCCTCCCATATGAGGAAACCAAAAAGTTTCTCTAATTTTATGAGCAGTTTTATCGCATCCTACGTGACAATTTTCGTCATGATAAAGTCGTAATAAGTTAAATCTTGATCTTTTTGGAACATAAAGCAGGGGCTGTAAATCGGAACTAATTTTGTAAAATAATAAATTATTGTTAAATATATACCTATTAGCATCTATTTCACCTGCCTGAACTTGCATTATTAGATTTTGAGTCTCGGGATCATTTTGCTGAGCAATCTCTATCCATGATTGGGGGTCATTAATAAAATTTATGTCAAAATGTTCTTTATGTGATCTGGAATTTGTGGAAACAACAGAGGGTTGGGCAAAATTGGAAGATACAGCTACATCTGAGGGTTCAGCAATATCTAAGGGTAGGGAATTATCCGAGGGTTGACCAATATCCAAGGTTTGGTTAGTATCAGTTGTAATTTCAGTGAGGACCTCAGCAGGATTACGGCTCAGAAAGTCAACGTGACTAATGTATTTTCCCTTTTTGTATACAATTTCGAATTGAAAATCTTGCATGAACGTCCACCACCGTGCAACTCGGGGAGACAAGTCCTTTTTGTTTACTGTAGCTTTAATAGAGTTACAGTCCGTTATAATTTGAAATTTAATTCCCAACAAATAGACCCTGAAATGCTTAAGGGCATTATAAATTGCGAGAGTTTCCAAATCGTATGAGTTATATTTTGATTCTATGGGAGTTGTCCGTTTACTAAAATAGGCTACTACCTTTTTAACATTATCAACCCTTTGCACCAGAATTGCACCATATCCTAAAGAACTAGCATCAGTATACAATTCGGTTGACAATTGGGGATCAAATATAGTCAATAAGGGTCTGGATGATAAATGCTGTAGTATATAATCTCTAGCCTTTTCCTGCTCAGGGCCCCACATCCATTTTTGATTGTTCCGAGTTAGTTGGGTAATACATGCAGTACGGGCAGCGAAATCGGGAATGAATTTACGAAAGTAGCTTGCAAGGCCCATAAACTGTCGGACTTGCTTCACGGTACGTGGAATGGGGGAGTTGAGTAGAGCAGATGTTTTGATTTCGCTAGGCCTGACTCCTTCTCGAGATATGTGTCTACCTAAGTATTCAATATGGTCAACGAAAAATTTTGACTTTTTTAAATTTACTGTAAAGCCTGCAGCACTAAGTGCTTGTAAAGTTTTGTCTAAATATTCTAGACCTTCTTCGACTGACGAAAAGGGAATGAGAATGTCGTCCATATATACGAGCAAGAATTTTAAGTGTTTAACTGCTTTACTGATAGCCCTTTGAAACACGGACGGACCATTACAAATTCCAAAAGGCATTTTTAGAAATTCATAATGGCCGTCCGGTGTCACAAAAGCAGTATATTTAGTTGATTCAGGTGAAATTGGTATCTGATAAAACCCGTTTTTCATATCCAAAGATATAAAAAACTTGGCCTTACCCAATTTATCGATTTGGTCGTCGATGAGAGGAAGAGGGTATCTATCTTTTTCCAAAATATTATTTAATTTTCTAAAATCAACGCACATGCGATCACTGCCGTCCTTCTTTTTAACAAGAAGAACGGGACTAGCGTAGGGTGACTCACTTTCTCGAATAATATTTTTATCCAAAAGTTCTTGAACTATATTATTAACCTTCTCTCTCTCAATCGGCGCCAAGCGATATGGTCGGTAGTTGATAATTTCGTCCTTCTTTAAACGCAAATTTAATTCACCCGTTTTAACTGTACCAATTTCATCCAAAACAGAAGAATATTTAAGAAAAATACTTTTTACAATATCTTGAATTTCAGCATTGAGATGTTCTAAATTTGAAGTTAATTCAGTTATTTTTTCTGTCACATCAATCAAATTTATTTCTAATCTGGGTTCCATAGATTTGCGAATAATTTTTGACCCTGATGCATCAACAATGATTTCTACATCAGGATATTGAACAGCATCTCTACCAATGAGAAGGTCATACTTAAAGTCACTATCTTTAACAACATGTAAGTCTAATTCCAAACAAATTTCGTCAAATCGAACTGGTACCATAATTCTAGCAAATGAATGGAGACTGCCGTTACCTATACCGGTTAAAGTCAATGATTGTGGGTAATGATGGCATCCTATTTTACGAGAAACAGAGTCCTTAATTATACTGCAAGAAGCTCCCGTATCTATTAAAGAATTTATTGGCAAATCATTTATGTATACCTGAGTTAGATTTAATTTCGGTCTAAAAAATTCGTCGGTTTTGTGGAAATTGTTTTAACCGTGGTTCGGTCAGCAGACTCAGCCCTCTGTTTATGAAAACAAACTGATTCTAGATGGCCTATTCTTTTGCAAAACGTGCACACAATAGGGTTTTGATCAGATGGTTTAGATTTAAAATCGAATTTAGGCTTGCCATCAAGATTTTGTATTTTAGGACATTGATATCTAACATGACCTGTCATTTGACAAATAAAACATTTCCTGTCGCTATTGCCGCGAAAAAGCTTTGGTTTTTTCTCGGCACTAACACCGGTAATTTCTCTATCATTGTGTTCTAAGTGCCGTTTTTCGGTTTTTTTATCAGGTTTAGTATAGGTAGAAAATAAAGCAATCAGTTCGGATGTCAGTTTAACATTGTTGTTGAAGGAAGCCATTCTAACGTTAACGTCGGTTACACCACCGCACACCAACTCAATAATTTGTTTTTCTGTAAAAGCTACTTTAGTATTCCGCAACAATCTTATTTTATTTCTAGCATATTCGCAATACGAATCCGCGGAACTGGAGTTATACAAAACAGCTGTAGTAAGTTTATCTGCTAGATCCTTTTTATCGGGATACATATCAGTTAGATCGGTACGAAAATTTTTCCACGACCTTCCATCAGCGGGTTCCCAAGATTCGAACCATATTAAGGCAGAGCCCCGTAGGGCCTTACCTGCTTTCGCAACTGTTGTGATGCTGCTCCATTTCAGCTCAGCTGCCAAGGTCTCGATTTCGTCGCACCATGCTGTGGCACCGCGGTTATTCTTCTCGGGGTCAAATATCGGCAGCGCGATGTTGTCGTCACAGCGTTTGGCAGAAACAGCATCCTGCAGAGTTTTCAGCAACGTTTCGATCGCAGCTGTACTTGTAGTTGGATCATCAGCCATCCTAAAAGCAAATCAATATTAGTATCAAAAGAAAACAAACATGGATTCGGCCACCACTTCTGATGTCAGCAAATAGGGTAGATTAAACTGATTTTATCATGATTGTAAGCAATAAAAACACGAAAAGCCATTTAAAGAACTATATTTTGTAATTATTCATTATTATCTAAAAAATAACTATAGTTTCACTAGCTATTTTAATATTTAAATATAATTTAATAGTATAAATAATATATTTATAAGCATAATAAATCTTTTATTTACCTTCACCATATAACACTATAATATTACATAAATAAAATAACAGCAATATAAGTAGGTACATTGTAAGAAAATAATTAATAGGTAAGTACTTAACTTTATGTCGCAGAGAGTAGTGTTCCGTATCAGTGCTCGATCGTAAATGATGGTCGTCACAGAGTGTCAAAGGTATTTATAGCAACTCCGTGACGACTGACACCAATCCGACCAATCACAATCGTTGAAACATTATTCTTAAATTCTTACAAATTCTCAAACTATTATTAAATGTATTACACCAGAAGTTGCTTAAAATATGTTAACTTAATTTTAATATTTATTTCGATCAGATTAATTATGTTTAAAAACAAGTATAGAAAACAAAATGCTAAAGTAACGATTCTGATGACAACACTACGCTGACCAATCAGAATCGTTGGAGATAATCTTTAATATTCCTTATTATTTAATTTACTGATTTTAATTATGATACACTAGAAGTTATTTAAAACATGTTACTATAATTTTACTTACTATTTGAACACAATTTATCAGGTCTAAAAGTTATTATATAAATTAAGGAAAGTACCGACACCGACAAGACTAAAGTACCGACACCAATTTATAATTAAAATGAAAATAACAATTTTATAAAATAATAATCAACGTTTTAAGTATTATTCTCTCACTGGCATATTGCAGGTTAGTCAAACACACACGACCTTTAAATTTTGTTCGCAGATGTGTGCAGGTTTCTTCGAGATATTTTTCTTCGCCGTAAAGAGCGTGAAATAAACGTAAGCACATTATTACTTCAAAAACATAGCTTAAACTCGTGCCCATCGAATAGATGAGAACGGCCACCTAAGTGCCCGTCGCTGTCTTATTCAGAAATATATAAAGTTTCATTACAATTCCGAAATTCCGGATTAAAGTAGTAATTTACAATGTAACAAAATAAGCTGCCAATAACTGTAGGTAGTTAGTGAAATACGATCCACTCCCACGGTATCGGAAACACGTCAAACATTCTCTACCGGGGCGTTTCTCTTGTTGTTTTCGTTCGTTTTCCTTTTCCCGGAAAACTTCGAAATCCACTCGTGTCGATAGCCAGCGCTGGACTTATAAACTAACAATATGGCTCAACTGGAAAACTTTTTTAAAAAATAGCATGCAAAAAAATAGATTTTAGAATAGGGAAGTGTCCTCGGAAAAAAGTAATCGATTCTAATTAACCCCTTTGTTAGATTATCGAAAAAAATGTAACACGTATATATTTTTTTTTTCAATTTGACGAAGATTTACCGAATCAAAATGTATGAGAAGGGTACTATGACGTCACTTTTTCCGTACAATTTGTATGGCGGCGTGTCGTTACTGGAAATTTCAAAGTGCTGTATCGTCGGCATTTTTCGTTTGCCAGACGAAAAAAAAAATACGTGTACATTATTTTTTAATAATCTAACTGACGGACTAATTAGATTTTTTTAGGACACTTCCTCATTATGAGCATTTTGCATTTTATCTTTTTCTTTATTGGTTGTTAGAAAGTATTACGATTTTCTGTTTTGTAAAAAAATATATATTTCTACATACATGATACCAGAAAACATAGCGTAGTAAGGGTTGTGGAAAGCCACTGAATGCGAACAACGTATGACTGATATTGTAGAAGTCTTTGGGAAGGTCTTTGTTTGTCCAGCCAGTGGACATCTATCAACTTGCAGTGTAGGTACGTATGACCACTCTACGACTAATGTTTGTATTAAGAACACTGAGAGTGGCATTATAGGTTGAATGATGACTGTAATATAATAAATTATCTAGATTCTACACTAGGCGGTTATGGCCAATTTAAATCCTTTAGGTTGTAAATATTTCGAGATTTTTTTTCTAATATAGTAACTATAAAAAGGCTGTAAGTAATTTAAACATTTGTATGCCAAAATTCTGTATTTAAAAAACCGAATTGGAAAAAACTCGAAATATTTATGTTTAATCTCCGTGCAAGCGTGATTCTGAAACACATTGTGCCTGAAAACTGCCATTTGCGGTCCAAAATGGCCCGTAAAATCGCTTTTATGAGTGGACAGGTTCCCGGCCACTTTCGCCCATTACTTCCCCATTTTCTGCTCACAAATTAAATTAATCGTTGGAAAATTTTGTTAACAGATCGAACGCAAAAAGGTGGTAATGAGAACCAAAGTTTCGTGACGAATTTTCGACGAGTTCCGGAGGTTCGGGGAATGAACTTTGTTATTAAGTGATAACTTTTTTTATATAATCTTCTAAAATAAAACATTGATTAGTTGGAAATTGGTATGCTATCCGCATTGGGACAATATTTTAAGAAAAGACATTTGCTTTACAAAAAATATAAGCTACAGACTCCACGTACCACGGCGGTGGGAACACATTATTAAGAGAATCTTTCTAAAAGTTATAACTAAAATGGTTAAACTCAAATCACTTCGTCTTTCATAAATAAACGAATCAATATAAAAGAATAAAACAAATTCCTCCAGGTTCTCCAAAATAATAAAAATAATAAATATTTTGGTTGTTTCATAAACTAATATTTTGGAATAATACTATAATTTGAAACTTTTTCAGGCGTTTTGTATGTACCTATATACTCGTACACCAAAGGTATTAATCGAGCTTATAAGATAAGTTTATGCTTCTCCAAATAAATAGTCTGGGAATTGGCTAACTTGTGTATTTTTTCCTGAGAGGCCTAAATACATTAGGCGATTCTTAAGTTCAGTGCAATCAGATGATAAAATTGATACTTAGCTTTTTTATTCCAAACCAAATCTGATTCATCAAAAAACTATATTTTAAAAGAAAACTGTCTTTCACAAGCTTATAAAGTTGAAGCATGGACTAGAAAAACCTTAACGATCCTTTAGAGGAGCAGGAAGCTTAGCAAGTGGTCTGTGCCACCTCGCTCATATATCATGTCTAGACTTCATGACTCCATAATGTTTTTACTTAACTCTTCTGGATAATTTTATTTCATAGATGGCTGCAATATTAAATTAGCTGGCATTGTTTTATTTTGTTCTTTTACGGTTCTATTCTTTTTGTAGCTGAAAGAAATTAGATTAGACATTCTTTTTCTCGAATATTATGACGAACTGTTTTTTAAATTTTATATTAAAATTGTACTGTTTTATGTGTAATTGAAATAAGATTTTGTACTTACCATATTTTACCCTTATAATATGATAACCAATTTTTTTCTTGGATATCTGATTTGTATAATAAATGTTTTTTTATCTTCATGTTCGTATTCTACATTTAGCTACTAGGATAACATGAAAACCACATCAAGGTAACACGAAATTGAGCATGGATTCCTATCTCGCAGTTACAATTCGCTTGGCGACCGAATAAAATCTAAACGGCGGCAGTGTTACAGCGTACTTAAGTTGAATAGGAAGCTAATTTTGGTAAATTATTGCTTAATTTCGGTTTTAATTGCGTCTTTGGTACCCTGTTCTTGAAATAAGTCTATATTTTACCTACTGTGAAAAGTAGACAAGCATTAGGCATAGGATTAAATGTAGGTAAGGTGAATTTTGTACGTTTCTTCTAGTTTCATTTTTGTGTGACTATATTTTGATCCCTTTTTCATAATAATATGATGTATAGAGGACTATTATATCATACGCAGCTACACCTAAATCATTAAATTGTTAATTGACGCTTCTTAAAATGTCTGACAAGAAAAAAAAGGCCAATGATGGTGACACCTAAATATATTTATTTTGTGGTTAAAAAGTTTAGGGCAATCAGATACATGATCTATATACCTAACCCCAAATTTGTTTGATCATTAAGTTGCAGTAAGTGAAAGTGAAATAAACAAGAATTGACACTCTACGGACTAACATCATTGCATTGATTTAAACCATTTATTTCACCACACATTACATTTACAAGTTACGTGATGTTTGCTTATCGTGTAGATTTTAGGTACCTCACAAACCCTGATCTCAGACTTATTGAGCCGCTAAGCTTCTGACATAGTTTATGTAATGATTGCATCAACAGATAGTAGCCGGGACCAACGGGTTTACGTGCCTTTCGAAGCACATCTTTCAATGCAATATGTACTAACCAAAATGAGTAAGCCTCACAAAGTGATATTTGTTCGACGAGTACCCCACAGGGATTCAAACCTAGTTTTACTATTCGATCACGGAAGTCGACATTTGCACTGATGATGGAACGGGGCTATTCAGACAAACATAAAATCACTTCTCTGCTAAAGGTATGAGCCAAATCAATCTACCACCTGTTCTAAATTCAATTATAATTATATCACTTCATTGGCATCAAACATAATTATTGTTGTCTTATTGTTCAACCGCACCTTAATTAAACTACAATCAAATAACTCCATTTGGTAATCAGCTTTCAAGGTATCAATTTCAAGGCTTAATTAATATGACGATCATTTCAGTAAAGTTGTTAATATAACGTGCTTGCGACGTGATTAATTATTATTTAACGGAAATAGTTACGAAACCAATTTTGTAGGTATTACTTGGTAATCATCATGTTATCCTATTGAAATCCACTTCTGAATAAACTCTGAGAACTTATTTATTTACTCGTCGAAGTTCAAAATTGTACAATTTTGTAAAAATGTTTGCCTAGTTATCGTGACCCAACTTAAATATAATACTATCCATAATGTTTAAGTTTTCCACAGAGATTTAGCAGTGGGCCTGGCAGTGGTTTTTTTACTATGATCTTTAAAATATATTTTTTTTTTGTAAATTAACTGTTTTTCTACTGTATTACTTACGCATAATGTAATAAACAGATCTTTGGTTGTCTAAAAGTTAACGGATATAAAAAAATATTAAAATGTATTGTTGAAATATTTGATAAATTGTTAATCAAAAATTTGTTGTTTTATGTTTAAAAGACAACAAACTATTTCAATTAATTTCATATCATTGTATTGTTGACCTACGTTTCTAAACTTCCGAAACACGAATTAGATCTTATCTTGTGATTTGACAGGACCTTGGTAAAATATATAATATTTTCCAAAAGCTAAAACTAAATAAAGATACATAATAAAATACGTTTTGAACCATTGTGGTCATTCAGCCACGATGACACTCTGTTTGCGAATGCAACACGATATAGTGTTTCCACTAAATGAACTTTTTAATTACATTTCCCGTTTTATACTAGTGTTTGTGTCAGTGAGTCGTGGTGGATCGCCAATGGTAGTTAATTTCATTTGAATATCAATGACTGTTTTGTTGTGATGGAATGTTCGCCGAAAAATGTTTTTTTTAAGTAAATCTGACAAACAATATTATAATATTTTGAGAAAACAAGGTGGTTTTATTTTTCTCGCACGAATGAACTTTAAACGGCCTGAACACGGTAGTCAATAATTAAATTATTTTCAGCGTGCAATCAAGTGTAGGTGACTTGAAATATTGTAATAATAAATAAACGTGAAATAGATAATCTGACCACCACTCAGTCCACTGCTGGACAAAATAGGACCTGAAACTGAAAATCACATTTTCCTATGGCACAGCCTGTGGCCTGAAAGATTGGTTGTTACTAGGCCTACATACTCGTACAGTAACTTCTCGCGAACGAAACTCACCACACACTCTGTGATACACATTCCTATGGTTTGTTGTCCATTAAGTTATAGACCGTTCTATCTTCCGCAGTGTGGTTGCCACTTCAGAGAGAAGAAGAATTTATTTTATCTTTCGATCAGTCAAAACAATACAATAAACTGCTGGCTTAATTAAAGATCAACATTTTAGAACAAGGTAGAACGTTAAATCTAACTGGGACAGAGGTAGCATTTATTTGTCAAGCTGCACATTTTTACTTTCCCAAACACAGCAGTGTTCCTAAACTTTAGTTATAAAATTGAAAAAGCAGCGGCGGAGAACGGTTTCTAGTGTCTACTGAATTTCGCGACTCTAAGACGTCATCAGATAACATTGAACTCGTTGTACCAGGAAAATAGAGACATGAGAGGCGTTACCCACCTTGATAAGTGTAGTGAATCGGGGAAAGAAATAAAACTACATACATTTGACATATATAATTTGTATTAAATCAACAATATCCTTACTCTTTACATTCTTTGGTATAATTATATCAGCTCGTTTAGGTTTTACACTATTTTAAATTCACAATTCTTCGGCTTAACCTTAGTCTATCAATACAGCTAATTTATTTGCTAAGTTTATTTTATTTATTTATACAGTATTGTTTAATTTATTCGTATTAGCCTATGTGTTGTTAGCCCATACTAGAATTTGGAATAATAAGAGGACTTGGCAGGCATGGAGTTTCGCTGCAGAGCCAGGTGACGTCACTGTAACAAAAAAAAAAATTATGCTGAATGTTCAATAATTTTAACTTTGGTAATATTTTTACTTAAGAGCGTCGGTGGCCAAGTGGCTAGGGCCGTTGACTTCCATTCAGAAGTTTGCGGGTTCGAACCTCGGCACGTACCAATGTGTTTTCGATTTTCGAATTCATATGTACGTTTATTCGACGCTCTTACGGTGAAGGAAAACATCGTGAGGAAACCTGCAACACACCTGCGAAGTAATTCAAGGGTTGTGTGTGAAGTTGACCAACCCGCACTGGGCCAGCGTGGTCGACTAAGGCCTATTCACCCTGGTGTCTGGGTAGGCTCGAGCCCCTCGGTGGGGACATATATGAGCTGTTAATGAATATTTTTACTTCACGAATGTGCGAGGAAAGCTTCGGTACGAGAGGAATGGCGACGAATAGTTAAGCTTGCCACCACCCCTGCTATGAAAACCACGACCACTCTGCCAAGAGTGTAACGACAAAGAAGAAGAATATTTTTACCAGGGATAGTGGTGTTTGGTTTTTGGTTATGTTCGTTAACATTAACAACCCCAAAATATTACGTCCCTACGACTCAAGCCTACTTTATAGGGTGAATAGGTAAACCATGCTGAACCAGTGCAAGTTGATTAACTTCACGCACAACCTTTGAGTTACTTCGCAGAAGTGTGCAGATTTCCTCACAATGTTACTTTTTTTCTTCTAAAAAGGTGGGATGTGGAGTTGAGCACGACAAGTTAGAAAATAAATGAAATGAAGGTGGAATAAGTCGGAAACATATTGGTTTGTATCGAAGCTTTATAATCCTCGCCCTAGAAGGGAATGGAAGACCCCCCAAATGGAAGATAAAGGCCCTAGACCACTGGCTGATGATGCTTTTGTATAAATTAAACATCTGAGAATTGTTTGACTACGCTTAAATACGATATGTACATATTAGGAAGTAAATAAGCGGCGCGCATGTAAGGATTTTTGAAATGTCTTTAAAGATGCCTAAAACCAAAACTCAACTTGAGGCGGTGGCGGTGTAGAATTTGGCACCATTATCAATCAAATATTGTAATCAAATCAATCGGTTTTAATTACTTAAACATAAATACTACTAAAATATCGAAGTAAACGATGAAAAGGATTCCAATTAACGGAGTCAAGTATTGTTTACAAGTCAAGGAATATGAGAAACTCTTGGGGCTAAACGTGTAATAATAAGCCGACATAAGCATAAGGACGTCTACTCTATTCTGCCTCTGAAAGCTCTAGCTAATTCAATTTGCAACGATGTAAAGACGAACGTGTAGAGAGTATGGAAAACGCCGGATGCCGGGGAAATGGTTTAAAAATTACAGGGCTTTTGTTGGAAAATCTGCTCGAATAAAAATTTTCGTGAGAGTTTTTACGGCGAAATGGAAAATGCATGTGCTCCAGTCAACGGGATTTCGTTGTTTATTGGAAAGTGCCGTAAATTGATTGAATTGTAAGTTTTTTTTTAAATTGATAAACATCGGAAAATTGTAATTTGGTATTTAAATATGTCTGCACCTGTATATTGTTTTATTATTTATTTTCATAGACTCTTTTGTACTTATATTGGGTACTACCTGTCCGCCCGCGGCTACGTCCGCGTTGTTTTTTAACGTTTTCCAAAGGAATGGGATATTTTCCCACGGTAAAAACTATCTTTGATGTTAACCGGGAATATAAGGTACCACCATGCAAAATTTTATTCAAATCGGTCCAACAGTTTCGGAGATTAGCTCATACAAACAGACAAGCGGAGAAACAATAAATTTGAAAAAATCCGGAGATGTTCTATATCACTTCTTACATTTCCCTGACTCAGATTTTAGCATTTTTTTTTTCTTTTTACAGATTTTCGACATCTACAGTTTTATTATACAGACATAGGTACGTGGGTTTACTACTCTCTGTTTTGATATTTACCTGTTTTAGCTATTGCCTATAGGTAAACTTAAATCGACTACATTGTTTAGTCACACCCCATAATCGGAATTTACCTTTGTCTTAACTACCCACTTTGTGTAAACTTAAGAAATACGGGAATGGTACAGTTTTATGTCTAAACGCCTTTGAAACGAATAAATAAGCACGTGTTTCTACAGAGGATGCACTTAACAACTTAACGCGTAATGCTTGCATTTTACAGCTTACATCAAACTTGTCCAAGAAAATGATCGTAAAAGACAGATGTTACTTATTTATAAATATTTAACTTACAAATTGCTTCACAAACATGCTTTGAGTTTTTGCACAGGTGTATGCAGACTTCTTATTTATTTTCATTTCGTAGTAAGATCGTTTAATAAACTTACATATGAATTTTAGTTTATTAAAGAGGAAATATTTGATTGTTTGTTTGTTTGCATTTAATAGGCTCCGAAACTACTAAACCAATTTAAATGTTGTTTCATTGTTAGAAAGCTACACTACTCCAGAGTAATATAAGCTATATTACTCTAAAAAATCCCCCACAAATCCGGTGAAGCTTGATTGGTCGTACCTTTTCGACACAAGCATAGGTCAAATAAAAAAAAACTAAAAAATCAGAACCATTAAAAAAAACAAATTTTTATTCATTATAGGCTCCTAGTGACGTCATTTCTGAAGTTAATAATGCTTTTAAAGACCGGCTCTCGTACTAAAACTCCAATAATGTAACCTAAGGTGTAAAAAAATACCTAAAATATTCCTGATAATTGAATAGGCTCCGAACTATTGATACGATTTTCATGAAACTTGGTATACAGATAGAATAGACCTTGGAAAAGAACATAGGCTACCTTTTACTTAAGGTAAATTTCTCATTCCCATGGGAAAACTGTTAACGCAGGCGGAGTCGCGGCGGAGAGCTAGTTTAAAGTAATTTCGTACATTAGTAGGACTGACAATATATTGTTACCTGTTTTTTGTATCATTGAGAGCGGGTGGAGCCGCGCGGGAACAGCTTGTATTATTATAAAAACCCTTAAAAACATTATTATCATGTCATGTTTACGTTATAATAATCTGCACCAGGTAATTCTCCTAAGCCCGTTGAATAAGCCCACGTCATCAAAATTTGACACTAACAATTCAGCTATCCTGCTTGATCGTATAATACGGGAAAATGGTTATTGTGGGTTAAACTCGAGTATATTATGCATGTATTTAACATATAAACCTTCCTCTTGAATCACTCTATCTACAAAAAAAACCGCATCAAAATCAGTTGCGTAGTTTTAAAGATTTAAGCATACTTAGGGATATAGGGACATAGGGACAGAGAAAGCGACTTTGTTTTATACAATGTAGTGATTTTGCTCTTTGGCTATTGACATTTTGTCATTACGTTTATGAGATGACCTTCTTCTTCGATCATGGTTACATTCAGATACAGTAAGAGATACTGAAGTTGTTTTATATGCAGCGTAACTTTCTCTCGCTAAAACTATCGCATTTGTCGCTTAAGTTATTTTGTTTAGCACGTTGCATGGCCCGTTTATGATTATTTACGAGCTGTTTCTTAGCCCAGTGGGCGGCGTTCAAAACACGTCGAAGATAAATTTATTATAGGCCGAGGCCCGCTTCGGTCAGGAAATAGTGTTCGTAAATGAGGCGTATTGTAATAATTCATTGTACCCTCAACGTACTCTATGTAATCTCCTCGGTTTCCTGCCGAGCTTTGAGGTTAGGATTTTGCATGAATTTAAAATGAGGTTTCGTGAATAAAAATGTTAAGAATATGTATTAAATAATACACCAACAAGATGTACCAGTATAAAGCTTATATGAAGAATGGAAAAATTCTGAAGGTGAAATTTTTAGACTAAGCGCCATATTTTGTTTACCTTTTATTCGTTAACTAAAGTGGATCCAGAACAGAATCTATCGTCTCAGTAAAGATAATTTATTACATAATATTATATAAAATAATCACATAATGACTACTAATAAAAAAATTACATTCCAAAATGTGGACTTACTATCTTAAAGTAAAAAAATCTTAACTATCAAGATTAACCGACCGACGACGAAAGTTTTAAAAAGTATAGAAAGCTCTGAATTCAAATCAAATATTCCTAAGAAAATGATACAAATTACGCGAAACAATTTACTGCCTACATTCAGCAAGTCCACCAAAATCTCATTATACAATCCATTTCTCTCGCACAAGAAACGCTGTACTGAATTCCCCGAAGCATCTGATCCTTGTATCCTTTTCCTGTCATAATTCATCTCTGTATGAACCCTGTTTGAGTCATACTATCTCGCTCTAGCATCTATGCTGGTGTGTTTTTTGTTCTTTTTTTGTTCGATAGCTGTTTCGCTTCTTTTTTCAAAACAAGACTTTTTGAAATTGCTTTTTAATTCCAAACTTGATGTAACTGTACGTTTATATTGGATAGGCTTGCTTGGTAGGATGTGCACAACGTGAATTCAACTTTATAAAAATTCAACTTCATAGGAACTCAACTTTACGGACCTGAATAGTATCCTTGAAGGGTCGTGTATATGTATAAAATTATAGATTTTATACTTTTTACGAATACATGAGATTTTAATGTTGTTTCTTACCAATGTATTGATAATACATATTTCTAATTTCTAATAACATTACTCAATGTATTAAAAATTGATATAGCATCATAGTGCTAGACTAGGTGAACAAATTGTACATTTGTATTTTGATTGCACGTACAGTACCAATAAAAAAAAACCTTTTCGTCCACTTTACACCTTTCGTCATATTATAATACTAATAAGTTAGACTTACCTCTCTCTATCTTTGGATCACTATTGGCAGAGTACAGGGCTACAGCTGAATCGTCCCTGTACAGGTCCCCAACTTTGGCTTCGCAGCGCAGTATTGGGGCCCCTCTCTCGTAGTGAGCGGGCCACAGTTGTATAGTCACATCCAGTTCGGCCCGATATAGCCCTTCTGAAGCTTGCTTTTGTTCGTAAATTCCTGTCCCGACCTGGTGACAAAGAAAATTAAAAATACAGTAATATTGATAAAAACTTAAAAATCAAAACTGTTTGCCACTTTAAACTCTTAACGAAACTCAACTTCGGATTTTAAATTGAATTGTAATCTAAATGGCAATTCAATGTACAGAAGCCAGCACATGCGGTTGGGCATTCGCACTACGAACTTCACGCTCTCAAGGTCAACATTTCCAGCCGTATGTGGTAGCTATTGTACTTGTACAACATTTTCATTTTGAATTTAGTGTCAAAAGGGCGTACTATGACCTTTATTAAATAACCGCACAAACGCAATCAGGTGACAATCTAGTTTAGGTTCTAATAAGAGTTTATATTAGGCCCATGCACATTGAAATTGGGTAAAGTGAGACTTTAGAGTAGGTATTTAAATGTAAAGAAAGTTTATTTCACAGGATCAAAATTTTTCTTCTTTGGATGTGCACTCAACGATACATAAACAGATTTTCCAGTATTTAACCAACAATAGGATACTTTGTTACGTATCTAAATAAACCAACTCAGATAATGGCAGACAAGTAGTTTCATTACAAAAATAAAGAAGATAAAAATAGAAAACTAACAGACGATATAAATCCAGGATGAAACGAACAAACAAAGGAAGTAGAACGAGATCGGATAAAAACATCTCGACTCCATACAAAACGGGACGAAAAACAGCAAACAATAAAACGATGGGTGAAATTAAGCCATGAGAGTACTTTAATCCGACCAAAGCCGGCAATGGCAAATATCAACACAGCAAACATGGAGCAAACAATGTTGTGTACCTCGACGACTTTTAGAGAGTCTTTGGTTCAAAACGAATGGGAAAAGTTTTTAACAAATTACATTGCGTAGAGATGGAACTATAAGCAGATATCAGAACTGGGATCAAAATAATGCCCAATGCTTTAAAAATTAAGTTCAAAACCAAAAAATAAGCTCAGTTATTTTTGAGTAAACAAAAGAAAAGTTCTTTAATGTAGAAACACTTTGTTGAATGATGTTCAAATTCTTAACTTTTATTTAGTCAATTTACAAAATTCATGCATTCTTTTTGTTTATAATAAATTATCGTAAAAAGCTGTTCGATTGTAGATGTAAACACTTCCGAGAATGGTTTTGTACAAGAAGTAAAATTGGATAATTGGATAAGTTACTGGGAAAATCAAATAAAAGAAAACTCATTAAAACAGTTGATTCTTTTGTAAGTTTCAACAAGACAATTTTATTTGTCTTTATTTACGAAATATTATAAATTGACAATTATAATTGAAATCTGTAAAGCCTCTGATTTTTTTTTAGTTTGAGACATATTAAAATAAATAATTGTTTAAAAATTTTTAGGAAAGTAAGAAAGAAAAAAAAAAACGTTTAGGAGTAATTAATTTGTGGTAAAACTTAGTTTTCGTATTGAAGTCGTATGACCACCAAACAAAACTTAAAAGGTAATGCGTTCAACTGCGGCATGGCCGCTAAAATCTCTAAATTTATGTTGTTGGTCTTTTTCATTCATATGGGAATCGAAAAGGATGGAAGATGAATGAATTTTTATTAAACGCGCGCGCGTAACTGTCAAATTCAGCTTAATTTTAAGTGGGATGTTTTAGCATGCCTGCTAAACTAGTGCGAACTACAAGTAAAATTTATTGATGTTTGACGTCTCTAAATTTAAGTTGACAATCACCCGTATAGTTCTTAAATTTAAGTTAGAGCGTAAAATCGGAACCATTGACGACTTAAAAATTGCAATATTAAGAAAAAAACTATTTACATATTACATCTAACAGCCACGCTATTTGAGTATTGATTGATACTACAAAAAAAAATCCTTACTCTGTGACTCAAACACACTAAATATGTGATTATTATACACTTGAAGTTTATACCTATAACGGTTAATGATTGCAATTTCACACAGAATTTATTATATTTCAATGCACATAAGAAACTTATGTAATTCAAAAATATATAATTATATAAAACTTACTTGATTTCAAAATTATAATTTTCGTAAAAATACTTAAGTAAAACTCTTATAGCTAGGTATAAAAATGTTCATGCTGCTGCATTTTAAAACGCTTTGGAAGCAAATGGTCGCGAAGACTTTTGGGAACATAAAAGATAAAGTCTTAGAGATTGGACCAGCAAAACCGTTTTAGGAAACGATATGCAAATTTAAATAAAAATATGGCTGCTGCTATTCAGAACAATGGCAAGCTGGTAGATACGAGAGCTGGTGCTCAGAAGATCCACAAAACGCGAAGCTTTGAGAGCATTAAAACTTGCCACAAGAGAAACTATAGAATTCTCGTTGAAGCCAGTCTCATCCGGGCAAAGTTATTTAAAGAGTTTACTTTGCACACGAAGTATTAAATTTAAATGGTAATGCACATTTTGAAGCGTTAAAGTCAGCTTGAAGCCAATTTTGCAAAATAAATTTGAAATAAATTGAATGAGCGTGAAAGCAAGATAAGCCAGCAAGATGTTTTATGAAAGATTAAGTTATTTAAATAAAGTATTTTTGCTTTTGCAAATGTTTTATAAAAGTATTTCCTTTGAAATCCATGGGGTCAACAAATGATACTGGATTTACTTTCGAGGTTGGTGAAGTAAACAAACACGTTGGCAGTGACTCTCGTTAAAACTTCTAAATCCATCAGCTTTCACCCTGTGGGAATAGAACCTTTTCTCTTGATTGCTTGTGTGGGTTTAGATGTTAACCTACCTCAGAAACCCTGATGTCAAAATTATTGATTCGCCATGGATTATGTAAAGACCACACCTGTAGATAATACCCAAAACCAACGGCAGTACTTGTCTTCCGTTCAATGCATCCCACTATCTTTCTTTGTGGCAAATCCGATCATTCAACCTACAATGTCGTAACGAAGTTTTATTGTGTTTCAGTGAAAAGTGATATTTGTTCGACGAGTGCCTTACGGGGATTTGAACTCGAAACCTGCGTAGTGTGAGGCGACCTTTTACCACTCAACCACGGAGGCAGTTTAACTTTTCCCTCAGTAGTAGTATTCTTCATACTTTGGTATCACCTTGTCTACTTCTGTTACTTATCGTTGCACACATTTTTGTTACTATTTATAATAAAAATTACTTAAGGCGACTACAGGAGCTAAGTGGCGCCCCCACATTTAAAAAAATAATAACTCGTAAAATAATCAAAATTTCAAAAATCTAAAACGGCGAAGATCTAGACGGTGTTTTGCAGGATATATTGAAGCCATTAACTTTATTTATTTTAACTCGCTAGTACTTATTGATGGAAAAATTGCGAAAAGTGGCCGTTTTCCGCAATCTTTCCATCAATAACTACTAGCGAGATATAATAAATAAAGTTAATGGCTTCAATATATCCTACAAAACACCGTATAGATCTTCGCCGTTTTAGATTTTTGAAATTTTGATTATTTTTCGAGTTATTATTTTTTTTAATGTGGGGGCGCAACTTAGCACCTGTAGGCCCCTTAATGAGAAATTCCTCGATACCCACACGATAACCTAGTAATGAGCGAACCGGTACAATGACGAGAGGTATTTATTTCCCTCTAAGACAGGAAAAATGTTGCAGTGAATTGAGCTGCTGCTCTAGAAAAGGAGCGATAAACAAAAAAACGTTACTGCGACACAAACAAACCTAAAAATTTCACCCAACCAAAAGCAGATCACACCTTTACTGAATACGTAATACTCTTTCTGGAAGCTTCCGAATGCTATCCGATTACAACCGAGCGAGACTCGAAGAACTCAGGAAATGCAGTGGAGATTACACTACACTTCCGTATGTGCAATTGATCTTCCGTAAAGAATACGGCAAAGGTGCAAAATAAAAGGCTTCGTTCACAGGTACACGTGTAGTACTTCAACTTGCAATAGGAAATGTGCGAAGTGATAAATTGTTTCTGATGAATGTGCTGGATGTTTTCTTCAAGATACATTATTTTTATCGAAAAGGTGCGAAAGAAATTGTCTTTAGAAATCTAACTCAATATATCAAGCAATCAATCAAGCAAATGATATATTTGTGTCAAACATGGTATAAAAGATGTTTTATATAGGCGATGCAGTACAAAACATGTTTCGCTAATAGCTTAGCAAACATAGCAATGTAAAATTAATTCATCCCTATTATTAGCATACTTGACTGACTTTTTCGGAAACAAAGTAGTTTTCTCGGTAAAATCTCTAAAGTCTCAACTTTTCCCAAGTCTTCAATGCCTTTCGACGGTGATTATTTTGTGACCCTTTTAAGTTGAAAGTTCCAATTGTTCTATTCCATGCTACATAGGTACTAATTAACAACTAAGAAGGATGTGGAAGGAAGGTTGGAGGCAGAAACCATTCTCCACGGAACATATGACCGCACCCATGCAACACTGCTTGTAACTGTAAATGGTTATGATACCCAGAATTCAGGGAACGAGGAACAAGAAGAAAGAGGTGTAACCATAAAGAATACTCACAGATATATCGTTAATGAAGAAGGCGAGTTCAGGCGCGGGGCGTCCAGGGCCTGAAGTGCAATTGGCTCGCAGTACATCTCCCGGAGTGAAATAGTGCTGGCTGGTCTGAATAGTCGGAGACGACGGCGGCAACACTGATGAAGAAAAAGTACAGGAAGGTTAGTAACTCGTTTGATATTTGTGTTAGTTTTACTGAAGTTCTAAAATTGTATATATTCTAGTACCAGATTAATAGAACAAATACTACTGCGTTCACTACTGGGTGATGCATTTGGTATGGTGATATTTTTGTAAGTAGGTAGATACTTTTCTTTTATTTGCATACTTGACTTTGTATAAAGAAGAAGTCACATATAACCAGAACATATTTCATTAGTAGAGCTGCCTGGAATTCAGTCTTGTACCTATATTAATAAACAATATACTAACCAACAACCTCCATGTTGCTAGAAACGATGGAGGTGGCAAATGATGGTGCATCAGCGGTCACCTCGCAGCTGAAGTTCCCAGAAAGACCGAAGCTTACTCGCGTCAGCACGACTTGGCTCTGGTTTGACCTGGCCAGCTGTTGAAAAAAAAATATTTTAGATATTTTAGCGATTATTTAACACAATGACATGAACAGAATGGGCTTATCGGAAAACCCGTACTGTAGATACTGTGTACACGAAGAGGCAACCCCACTTCACATTCTATCTGAACGTGTTGCTCTCTTTGATAAAAGGAGTCGTCTGAGAGCACATAAACTTGCCCCCTAGGAAGCCCGAATCCTAAATCCCACCAAAACCGTCAATCATCATAAACCGTATCAATTTCCATCCGCCTGTGCTGGCTTTTGTACCTCAGTTTTAAAGTGCTTACATGATAATCATACACAGTGTATCGGAACATGTGGTCATTTGATACAATGAATAGGTACCTACGTATTATTTTTCTGTCATATTTTGTCTAGTGCTTTTACTATATTTTAATAAAGCAACAAAAAGGACCATTTGTACCCTTTTACCAAATTTTCACGTCCTTTTATACAAATTGTCATGCCTCTCCTAGAGTGCTCTCACAAAAACAGACAAGACCTTTACACATTTCTTTTGCATGGTTGAGTTATACAAATGCATAATAAAATCTGGAAGAGCATTTGTATGCCTGAGTATCACGTCTGTTATCATGTGACAGTTATAAATCAAGTGTACCATCTAGCGCCCGTATAAGTGGGCCAACAAAATCACGAACACTTTGTACACTTGAAAAATCAGAGCAGTTTCATATATATTTCACGTCCATCATACCAACCCTCGGTTTGAACAAGCAAAATTGAATATTTACTGTAGCTGTATTTATTTTGTTTAACTTTGATATAGGTACCTATCTAATGATATAGGTACTAATTTCAAATGAAGGAACTGTTACTTTTCCGTTTTAGTTGCAAAAAGAACATTCTGTAGAAAATATCGGTAGCATTTCTCAAATGATTTTTGTCAAATCTTTTGTATAGGTTCTATAATTATGTAGTACCTATTATCTAGGTAACCAAGTATAATTTTGGATTAAAACAATACAGAGTTGTCAGTTAGAAAATTCTAATGATTTTCCTGTTTTTGATATTATGATTCATTTTTTCGAAAACCACTCTACACCCGAATGACGTATTTGTGAGCAGGTTCGTTTGTTATTGAAATATTATTTAGTATTTTTTGAATCAATTGGTGAGGTCATAGAGCCATGACTTTTATAAGTATATATTGTAAAACAAAAATTGGAACTGTTTAGTTTACATACACTAAAAGTACACAGTATAGTTAAACAGTGCTGTTATTTAGCTCTTGTTAATATGGTAAAAGATCGATAAGAAACATTATACAGATAACCAAAATTCTCAAAATCCTAGTCTTATTAATATTCCACTGATTTCAGCATAGACTTCAAACTTCATAACCTGAATTTTACTAGAAACAGGAAATTTAAGAATTTCTTATAACAGCTACCAACCTTAAATAAAACCGGTACAAGTAACGATATTAAACTCAGCGAACAACATTTTCCCTAAGATTTTTCTACAAGGGTTCCGCTCTCCGGGCAGATGTTCATAAATCCATGCCCTTTATCACGGCCTCTTATATCTCAGCACGATAATAGTCAGATGGGTCGTTTTGTTTCATCCTTTACCCGTTTGCACGAGACCTTATCGCGGGTAATCTGGTTACGTAAAAAGGAAAGTTTGTAGACGTTGCTGGGAAGTAGGTGTAGTTAGGTGGTGAAGATTGGCTGTGAGAAGGAGGATTGGATGGAAGTAAGATTTTAAAACAGCGGAAACAGTTACTACTCACTCATGGGATAGGGCTTAGATCGCTTACTGTGTGACGTAATCAAGCAATTGTAGATCATTTGAAACAGTAATACAAATAGATAAGTGAATTTAAGTTAAAGAAAACAAAATCTACTCTATGACGCGTGTAACCCTGTCAAAATATCGGTAAGCTAATTGCAAAATTAAGTAGCAAAGATATCTAGTAAAATGTCAGGTGACGAAGAAAATTTAATCATTCTGATCATGAAGGAAGAAAAAATTTTACGCGCCCAGATGGAGTAGTAATCACGTAGTAATCATGCCTATTTTGTATCGAAACCAATGCGGCCGCTCAGAGGGGTGGGAGGGTAGGTGGAAGCGGGAGACGGGGTTCATCTTTTAACTCTATCAGTCTCTATCACACATCTTTGAATACGTTACGTTAGAAAAAGATAGAGATATTCATGTTATGACATGCCCAACTAAAAACAAAATATCAAGAAAGTACGACATTTATTTGTCTTTATTTGGCATGTAAAAAACAAGAAACTTAATGGTTACTGAATTTGAAAATAGTGATGTGATGTGTTATGAAGCGTAACGTATATTTATCGATTATTTCGTACATTTTATCACATGGCTACTGGAATTATCGAACTTCTCATATAGTACAATGGTGATGAACTTGCAACTTGCAATAATATTGGGAATTGCTTACTTTTTTGGGTATTTGGTATTTTGTCTGTTTGCTTTTCCACCTACTAAAGTCTGGAAGTTGCAAGTCATTATCACAAAAACTTAAAGCATCACCGACACTACTACTAAAGAGCTGTGTTGCAAATTTAACCTTCATAATATTATTTTGAAAATGTATATGGTAAAGGCTCAATTTGTTGCCTAAATGGAAATATTCCTGTATCTGGAGCTCGTTTAATTTCTCCAAAAAACTCCAATTAATCATTTTACTGTCTTTGTCGATAAATGTACCATTAGAATGAAAAGCATTCCTAACTAACTTTACCATATTATGTGGAGGATCCAAGTAAATAAAAACAGGCTCGGAAGTAAAAAAAAAAACATCAGTTATAAACGTACATACAGCTGTTTTCCAGATGGGATAACTGGTAGAGCTAGAGATTATGGATTTCTGAGGATGGAAAAAACTACTTTTACATTTACCTTGTGATATAGGTTTTCGGTTTTCGGTTTTCTTTGTCTACTACTACTACTACTATCTTTATGAAGTCTTTTTCTGCCGGCTTCAGTTAATTCGTAATTACTGTTATTAAAATAAGCTGAGCAGATTCTGCTATATTATTTGGTTGGAATCCAATTTTGGTCTGTCCCGCATGTTGGCACCCATTTACGTTTTTGCGCCGGATCTTTTGGAAAACTGCGATAAATAAATAAAATAAAAAAGTAAAGTAGCTGATGACTCGATTCTATATTATTTTTTATCGACTACTTCACATCACAAAAAATCAACAACATAATTTTCTGCTAAAACTTGACCACGAAAATTGCAAAAACCAAGCGGTTTACTACTCACCAGAAAAATGTGATACCAGCAAGCTTTGTAGTTTTGCTTGCGGCATGGTTTCGGCACAATTTCACCGCACTATTGACCATTTCGTGTTATTTATTTTATTTCTGATATTTTATGACAGTGATGTTGTCCATGTCACATGCCGTGAACGGCTATTTGAAAGAAAAGTGTGAATGTGTGTGTGAGTTACAAAATTGTATCATAGCCGGCACCCATAGTACGTTTTGATTACTACTCCATATGGGCGCGTAATTGGCTAAATTGCATTGACAATAAACAAAATTTTACACTAAAATAAACACGTGGTGCGAGAATTGTAATGCTCTGTAAAACTTTTCTTTAAGACATTAACTATTAATTATATTTACGGTAATATTAAAAACTTGATATGTCACGTTATAAAAATTAAAATCCAGTAAAAATAAGCTTAATTTACTTGGCGATAAAACAATGATCATAACCTTTTTAAATTGAAGTAAGTAATTCAATTTCCTATTTTGTGCCACTTAATGAGAGCATGAGAGAAGTCCGGTGAAGCTTGATTGGTCGTACTATTTCGATACAATCATAGGTCAATTATGAAAAAAACATGAGAAAGTCGAAGGATATTCAGTCCAACTTCTTGTTCAAGACAAACCTTGAAATTATAATCTAATAACTTTAACGCTTTCTCTTGTACTTTGAACTAAAGCTTTGACAAAGGGCCTGGGCTAGGAATTTAATTAATTTGAAAGGGAAACGAAGGTAAATATTGTTTATAATAAATGATGAATGGCTCTAATTCGGGATAATTCGAATTTCCCAATTACTATGAGCTCCTGCTTATTGCCTCAATATTTACTAAAGAGTAAAAGTATTTCTGTATTAGTTAATTTCCTACTAATATTCTAAACGCAAAAACGACTCGATGGATTTTTACAATAAATAGCTATTGCATCAGAATAACACATAGGCTACCTTTTACCGCGGGAATATCCATATTTCCCTTTGGAAAAAAACTATTAGCGGTACGAGTAACGACGGACAGAAAACTGGTACATAAAGTCGTTGGAAAAATAAATATATATAAAATATTTTGGGCCAAGGTCTTTCAGCATATTACAGAGATGAAAACATTTCTACGAATCAGTAATAATTTTCGTGAGGAAATGATATCCGCATCAAGTTATATATTGAAACCGAATTTCTTTTGAATATATGAAGCATGCAAGCAAAAACGTAAAACAAATAACACAAAACACATAAAACATAAAACAAATACATATTATTATATACTGAACATTATAGATTTATTTTTATTTATGACTTTACTAATGTTGTATTTTGTAACGTTTTAATGTTACATAATCCCCAAAAAAAAACCAAAACATCCGACTTATTCAAACCATTTAACTTAACAAGTGAAAAACATGAGAATAATCGTGCTTACAAAAATGTACTTCTGCTTGACATAATACGTTTAAGCTACGTACCATTTACCCCGAAGATCTTTACGTTTTCTATAACCAAACTGAGGAAACTCTCACAATAGGACGGGATTTAAGCCGACAAACCTTTCGAAATTGGCTAATTGGCTATGGCTAAGTGATATTTATACAACGAGTCCCCACCGGAATTCAAAACTAGAACCTCCGTAACGTCAGGCGAGCTTTTAACCACTCGACCACAGAGGCTATTTCCACACTAAAAGGACAGAAAAAACAACAGCTGGCCAACTTCTTTAGTAACAATATTTCACTAATAAAATACGAGTCGAACATACGTTCCTGACAACCAAAAGGGGATGATTCATCTCTTGCAGAAGTTTGTTGGAAAATTTCGAAGTTGCACTTCCAACTTGCAGAGCGGTGCTGTCAAACTTAAGTTCGTACTTAACAAGGCTTTTGCACTGTTTTCGCTGAGGTACAGTATGTTTTTAACCGAGTTCGGAAATGTAGAAGATTATTCAGTCCAATTATATCTTGTTCTACAATAATATGGTTTGTTTATCCTAGCTTTAAATACGCTCACCATAGCTTTTCCAGAAGGTGAATGTTATAAATTATGGGGCAAGTAAAGGAGATAATCAGCAAAAGAGTATTTTAAACAATTTCTAAAAATCTTAAAATTTATGGCTAAAGAAACCAACATCATCTTTCAACTTAGAACAACAAAAACGAAAATGGCGTAAAATCACGAATTTCTCTTTAGTGGTTAATCATAAAGATCTCCACAATGACCAATCCTACCCAGCTCGTATCCAGCGACTTTTACTAGATCATCCTTGTAAATGGGCTTGGATACTGGACATACAACTTTATCATGTACGGTATCGTTCTACACAGTATTCCTAACGGGTCTTAGTAAAGTAGGAAAATAGGTATTTTCACAAAAACCTTATTTCTGCTCTTAGTTTCGACGGTTATAAAGAAAGAAATAATAAAGAATAAGATTTTATTACCACACGTTGCACATACACCTACATCGCGAGTTGACTGAAAAAGCGATGTGGACAAGTCTACTATTGTAAATAAATAAATATAACTAAATGAATTTGTCTTCGTCTATTTTCTCTTGATGGACTTTATGAATCTTTCATAGTGTCTTTGTTTTTAAATAGTGTAGTAACAAACTTTGGTGAGGGTCGCAAGAAGCCGCTAGATGCGGGTAGCGCAGGACCGATCGTTGTGGAAATATCTGGGGGAGACCTTTGTCCAGCAGTAGGCGTCTTTTGTTCAGCCTCGGTGGCCAAGTGGCTAAGCCCGTTGACTTACATTCAGAAGTTCGCGGGTTCAAACCTCGGCACGTATCAATGTGTTTTCGATTATAGAATTCATATACGTTTATTTGACGCCCTTGCGGTAAAGAAAAACATCGTGAGGAAACCTGCACACACCTGCGAAGAAATTCAAAGGTTGTTGTGAAGTTGACCAACCCGCACTGGGCCAGCGTGGCCGACTAAGGCCTATTCACCCTGATTTCAGGGTAGGCTCGAGTCACTCGGTTGGGACTTATGTGAGCTGTTAACGAAGGCGTCTTTTGGCTGGAATGTTAATGATTATACTCACATCAACATTAATCCCAGCAAAGGGAAAGATCTTCGTAGCCGGTGTCTCAGTAGGTGAGTAGCGGTAGAACTCGTGGCGCCCTCTGTACCACTTGACGGAGTAGAGCGGGGCGTCGGTCAGTTCGTAGATGCAAGCTAGAGTCGCGTCAGATCCCCTCTGTACCACCGGTGGGGATATCCGAAGATCTATGGCGCGTAGACCACCAGCTCCTGGTGAAGAAGAATGAGAATTAGCCATACAGCCCTATTTAGAAGAAAATATATGGTTTGAAGAAACAAAAAGAAAATCTTAGTCTATAAAACAATCTTGTGTTTTTGTTATAATAGTCACAAATTATTGCATTATCTTTGATATTCATATTAGTGTCTGTTAAAATATTAAAATTTGTGTGTTTTATGTGCAGAATTTTTTTGTAAGTACTATACCTGTGTTACTACTTTTGACGGCCCCGTAGCCTAGTTGGTAGCTCGTCTGCTTTCGAAGCACAGGGTCGCGGGTTCGAATCCCGCCCAGGGCAAACATTCGTGTGATGAGAACTTGTGTTTGCCTTGTGTCTGGACGTTGTATATTTATATAATGTATGTATAACAGCTTTCTGACACCCTTAGTGCAGGCTCTGCCTAGTTTGCGGTCAGATAGCCGTGTGTGAGATGTCCCCATATATTTATTTATTTATTTTATTATTACTAAAGAACATAAGAACTTCTTTTGTATCGAAAAGGACATTGTATCATACTTATATTATAAAGAGGAAAGATTTGTATTTTTTTACCTCTTTTATGCTCTAAGGGTATTATTGTAACACCCTGTATACAGATACGTAGGCAGCAAAGGTTATTTTGAAGTCCCTGTTAACTCCCAATCGTAAAACTAAAGACTGTCAGTGAAACTTCAGTCAGTAACCTAAGTTGAGTTTATGGATGTGCCTCGTAAAACAAGTGCAGGTGATCTCCAGAATAAAGTACGAACAATAAAATAAAAGGCGTATTTACCAGATGGGCTCGGTAAGGCTGAGTAACGTTTGCTCTTAGATAATGTTTTATTTTTATTAATGAATAAACAAAAAACAAATAACATGTTTGTAAACTAGACATTTTGCTAATTGAGCTAATCGGTAATATTTTCACTACTCGACATTTTGATAAATGAATTTATTTAATAAATGAAAGGTTTTATTAGCCATCCTAACCAACCAACCGACTAGCTATCCCTATGAAACTATATTAGCGAGTTAGCAATTTTCCCTAATTAAGAGATCTATCTAAATTATGTCTATGTCTATGTCTAACATGGTTTTGTTGAAAAATCAAGCAAATTTTGTAAAACATACGCACCTGCACTTCACTATCCATTTTCTATAATACCTTTGTACCTTTAATCACCTCGTATTTCTAAGCACCTACTACAACCGTAGGTAGAGGATCATTTATAAGCCGCAATCCTAACGGTCGACTTCTTATAAAAAAAGCAAAAATGATGTTTCCTTTAAAGATCGCCTAAGTCAAGTGTTTTCACCAAAAACACTAAATTAATAACCCCTGACACAAAACCGTTACTTCATCCTTTCAACAACTAGAAAATAGCTGATAATCTTCAAATGGCTGAAAATAATTTCTTGGATCATAGCTAAGAACACTCTCGATTGTTACACCTTGCAATAAAAAGTAGATCAAAATCGGCGCATCCGTTTAGGAGCTACGATGCCTCAGACAGACAGATACACACGTCAAACTTATAACACCCCGTTTTAGTCGGGGGCACTGGGCGGTCACTCCATACAGAAAACGCATTTTGACAACCTACTTCTTTTTGAATATCAACTACAAGTCAATGGCGCTAGGCGCTATGTAAAACACCTCCGAACACCACCGGCGGAGTCCCGCGGTGCCTGCGGGGTGCGGGGCGTGGGGCGCTATATTGGGCGGGAAACTCATTTTGGCGCGGGGGGGTGAGTGTCCTTTCTGTACGGGTTAGTACTACTATTTTCTTCTGTGTCGGGGGTTAAAAAAATTTTATAGAAAAACTTACCAACAACATCAAGTCTCGCGTACGCCATGAAGTGAGGGTAAGACGGGGCATTCTGGATGACTTCACAACTGTAGTTGCCACTCAAGTTAGGACCCACTCGCATTAGGACGACGTGGGTCTCATTGGACAGTAGCCTCTGTGGAACAACATATAAAGTTTAATTTTGAGGTTTAGTTTAGCGAGGAGCGCGCGGAAGGTCAAGAAAATACGTAAGATCCTATATCAGCGATATTAGATTTTACCAAGCATACAATTTTTATGTAATGTACTTTTTGTTAATATCCATCATATATTTTAATCACTCTATTTAGAGTAACCTCTAACGTTCCAGTAAGCTCTAAATAGAGTAAATAAAGTTGATGTTGGAAATAGTTAAAATGGACATTTAATTTTTGTGCTTGACAAAAATCTGAAATAGATTTTCGTACTATCATTAACAGCTGATACATAAGGCCACCGTGGGGCTTAATTTTAATTAAGCCCTACCAAATAAATCGTCATAGCATAGCAATCGTCACAAGCGTCATAAATTCTACTCTACTCGTCTTCTATTACATCTATATATATGTAAATATTGCCTGAAATAAATGGATTTATTATTATTATATTGCTGATCAAACATAGTGTTTTTCTTGATCTGTAGTGTTGTTAAGTCCGAATACATTTATTCATCATCATCATCATCTCAGCCGAAAGACGTCCACTGCTGGACAAAAATACATTTATTAACTTCAATTAATTATATATATCTATATAATATGTATCTATTTATTTGTTTAGAATTGTAATTTAATTTGCATAATATCTACTGATTTCAGTGAATGTTGTGTTTGTTGTAAGTGGGCTACAGATTTGTTATTGTTATTTTGTCCCTGTTTTCGCTATCGATGTTGTAATTTGTAACCTATAACCAAACCTTTTAAAATAAAATAAAATAAAATAAAAATAAGACTGTATTGTATACCTTTCTGATCGATAGTACGTAAAAATCCCTCGAGCAATGAATTCAGTGAACCTGTCATACATACTAATAAGTACCTAACATGAAGGAAGAAAAAATTTTACGCCCCCCTTACTAATTTTCTTTTTTATGGGCGCTAATTTTTTTTTCCTTCATGGTACCTAATGTAAGCAATTAGTAAGGTTAACCTAATTACTACTGAAAAAATGTATTCATTGAATAACCTATTAACTGCTAGAAATATTTAGAAGAAGAACCTATAGATCCAAATAGTACTGCTTAAAAATACCTAACTAAAATATTTTACTTACTGAGAAATTGTATCATTTATTGAAAAACACTTCAAATAGGTATCAAATATAAAATCTAGTTATAACTTGTAGCAATCGAAGTAAATTGTTTGGAAACTGCATAATGGAAGGGTAAACTTTTAAAACGATATCGTTGGACAGACAAAGCTTGTGAAATTGAAAACCCGACTGAATAAAATGAATTTGGAAAAGTTTTGTTAAGCCATTTGTTATGGGACGATGAGTTTGTATGTTGGCACGTAATGAACCACCCTTTATAAGGGTGCTGGCCATTGGAGCGCGGTGAAAAGGGCGGTGGTTGGAGCGAAAAATTAAAGTTTTCGAATTGCGTTTAGCGGAGCGTGCAAAGTTCTTATTTAATTTATATGAGAGTCTAAATTTCAATGAACCTTGAATGAAGAAACTACCTACCAATTTATTGATGTAGGTATACAAAACTACGCTCTTATTACGTACACTACAAGGTAACAAGTCAAACTGACCTCTTGTTAGATGGAGATAAGTGGTTCAAATTATCCAATTTAACTTTTTTTTTCATCCATAATATAAATGGCAACGTTCCTCAGTCGAAAGTGGACTTTTTTAGTCTGTCGATATAGAAGTGTATAAATATTTCTTCAACCATTTAAATTTAATAATACTTAAATTATTATTGTTATTTTTATAGTATGTTTGTGTGTTGTGTTTGTGTGTATGTTTGTGTATTTAGTATGTTCAGGGCATGTATTTAAATCGATGATATCACTACATAGTATAAAATAAAGTCGCTTTCTCTGTCCCTATGTCCCTCGCTATGTCCCTCCCTTTGTACGCTTAAATCTTTAAAACTACGCAACGGATTTTGATGCGGTTTTTTTTTTAATAGATAGAGTGATTCAAGAGGAAGGTTTATATGTATAATACATGCATAATATACTGAAGGATAACCCACAATAACCATTTTCCCGTGCGGAGCCGGGGTGGGTCGCTAGTCTTTAAAAAAATGCACATCAAAATAAATGGTTTGCACTCTAAACCCAACGTAACCAATGTTTAGTGTGCAATCCAGTTATTTTGGTGAGCATTGTGTATTTTTTTGAGTGAAAGTTTAATATTTCCCTAATATTAGGGTAGGCTCGAGCCCCTCGGAGGAGACATACTCGTACATGACTGTTACCGAGGGATTCCAAAAATATAATTCAATTTAAACAAATATCGTGAATCTACAAAATTACTTTAATGATATTTAAATATATTGGAAATTGGCTTTCACTGAATGTAAAATCAAGATTATTGAAGTGAAACGAGGGAATTTGAGAATTTTTTATTGATGTCTAATTTGACGAGCATTTGATGATTTGATGTGATTGCTCAGCGAATGAGAATTTATTCAAACGTAAAAATGAAATTAAGGAAAACAGTTATTTGCGAATAATTTATTAGGTTGCCAGATATAAATTAACGAAATTTTCCTGGACACAAAATTTACCGTTTATTACGAACTTAGATAAGCGGTTATTTGTACTTTTTTTACAATTAAAAAGAAAATAGTTGATTAGCTTTTGCTTGCTTTTGCTTTTTTGCTTTTTTGTTAGTTGATTTGTTTTGATAGTTTGCTAAATCCATCATAATATCATATTAATATTAGGGAGAAGAAAGATTTGTATTTTTGAGTGTATGTTTGTAATGAATAAACTCAAAAACTACTGAACCGATTTCAAAAATTCTTTCACCATTAGTATAAAGTATAATACCTTTTTAGAACCTATAAAAATAGAACAGTTGAAAAAGATGTTTCGTATTCACAAAGACAGTTTAATTTTATTTCATTATTTGCTGTCGTTTCTCTTCCGTCTACGGTGGTTGTTATAATTAAAATTTCACTTCCTATTATTATAAGCAAAGAGCGGACGCATGCCAGTTTTAAAAATGAAAACTTAGTTATACCGCGAATATTTTACTGTTCCGTTTTGGTAACATTATTATTCAAATAAATTTACATGTATACGTTATTTGGTAGTTAAAATCATACTAATTTTATAAAAAGAAAATATTTGTATTTGTGTGTGTATGTTCGTCTATACTTAATAATTAATAATATTGTATTAATAATTAATAATAATATTATAAAGAGGAAAGGTTTGATTGTTTGTTTGTTTGTTTGCATCGAATAGGCTCCGAAACTACTGAACAGAATTCGATTTCTTTCACTGTTGAGAACCTACATAATCCCTGAGTAACATAGGCTATAATTTATTTATTTTTTAAATTAGGGATTGTAACCCAAGGTGTAAAAGTACCAAAAATATTCCTAATAATTGAATAGGCTCCAAAACTACTAAACCTATTTTTGTGAAATTTCGCACAAAGATAGAATAGACCTTAGGAAAGAATATAGGCTAAAATTTACCGCAGGAAAATTTCTCATTCCCACGGGAAAAATTGTTAGAGCGGGCGGAGTTGGCACATAGATAGAATAGGCCTCGCGGAAGAATATAGGCTAACTTTTACCACGAAAAAATTCCTCATACGAGTACCCACGGAAAAAACAATTAACGCGGGCGGAGCTGCGGCGGGAAGCTAGTAATGAATAAACTCAAACACTACTGAAATAATTTCAAAGCTACATTCACCCGGTTTAGTAGTTTTTGAGTTTATTCATACAAACATACACACACCACACACAAACCCAAATAAAAAATAAATAAAAATAGTAGGTCACATCACTTTATAGTGTTTTTATCAAAGAAACCTCCAAATATATCTCCATTTGGCTCATTTTTAGCGCGATATAGCCAAAAATAGCATACCTATTATTGGATAAACCCGAATTATAAACCACAGTTGACTTGATTTCACAGCTAATCAAATGGAAACTACATACTGCCGTAAATGTTGTGTACATAATTGGTGACTTGGTGTATTGAGGTAAATGTTACTAGATGTTCCGGGAAACGTAGATATACTCGTAGGTAATGTAGTACATATATTGTGGCTTTCCGCCCCACTTTATTTATTTGCTTAGTCTGGACCTAGACAGCAAAGTGGAAGACATTTTTATATTAAAAACATAAGCTTTAGAAATACTTACGTCAATTTTAATTCCGTTGACAGGCGTCACTTTAGTCGTCGGCGATTCTAAAGGCGAATATCTGTAGAACTCTTGCGCGCCCCTGTACCACTTTACACTGTAGATGCCATAGTCGTGCAGTTGGTACAAACATGCCATAGTGACATTGCGACCTCGCTGGACGACACGCGGTGTGATACGCAGTTCCGTGGTACGGAGGCCACCGGCTCCTGCGGACAAAGATAATTCTTATTAGAAATGCATAAAATACCCATAGTATATTCATTTTTAGCATGCGAAGAAATCTAACTCGCAATGGGCCAGAGTTGGCGTTTTTTTTTATTTGTCTTGTGCTGGTGTCGAAATAGCTATTTATGCAACTGTTGCATAATGAGGGGTATTTAACACGAGTGTTAAATACTAATTATGTACAGTTGCATACAATAGTTTATCTACACTCATACAACAAATTTAAATTAAAGACAAAATAAAGTAATCATTGTTTATTGTAATAATTATTGACATTTTGTATGGTACAATTATTAAAGGTTATATTTGCGGATGGAACCGATCCTTCTCGAGCATTTATAGTAGATGTAGATGGGATATTTATATTCAATGTATTTTTTTCGATGGAATTCAGTATTTGATTCGACACTTGAATCTTGTTGGCTATTGACTCATCATTATATCTCTCTGCTACAGTCGTAGATTTCCATCCACCATGTCTTTTTAAAGTTGTTATATCTCCATCAGAGTCCACTAACAATGTCGCAGACGTCCTGCGAAAACAGTGCCCCGTAAATAATTCTGGATTGGGAAGATCTAGATAATTTGCAATCACTTTTCCAAGATAACCAAACTTATTAATGCCAATTCTTTGTGTGGTACATTTTCCAGCTTGGAAGTTTAGAAAAAAATAAGGGCTGCTGCAGGGATTTGGGCGTAGCTCTATGTATTTTTTACATACTTCGTAATAACAGCCCGTTATAGAGAAAGAGCGGCTTATCTTTGTTTTAGTGTTGTAAATATTGACTAAAATGGTGGTTTCAAACACTCGTACATCTTTAAACTGAAGATTGTATAACTCCTGTCTTCGGCACGCACCCATTATTCCAAAGATGAGTGCAGTCTGTAACAATATTATGAACAAATAAGGTTTATGTACAGAAGCCAGCACATGCGGTTGGACATTCGCACTACGAAATTCACCCCTACCACTACGGAATACGGGCGCTCTCAAGGTCAACATGTCCAGCCGCATGTGCTGGCTACTGTACATAAGTAGTGTCAATAACATTAAACAATCATAATAAACAATTAGTATCTGCCTACCTTTGAAAAAAGATATAGCTTATCGGGTGCTTCGCTCATAAACTTTTTTATCTGGTCAGGTGAAAAGGTTTTCGACTTTTTCCCTTTGTATCCCTCTGATTTTCTTTTGAGGAAAGCAAATAGCTTTGAATATTTTGTCATGTCAATGTTGTGATGAATTCCCAATGTACTTTTGAGCATTGAGAATTTAGTCCACAAAGTTGGAGATTTTAGTTTTTCTGACATCTCTTGAAAATACGCAAGTAAGACATTTTCAGAATATGATGTAGTGTTTTTCTTCATTCTCCAATCCATGAATTCTTCATAGGTTTTTTCGTATATCTTCCTTGATTTTTCTGGGAGAAGATTATTTGTCATTTTAGTTGCTGTTTCAAGAATATCCGGGGGTGTCAAATTTTCGTCTATATCACTATCAGTTTCAGACATTTTACTGGGTTTTTAGTAAAAAAACTTGAAATAACGACTTTCTTATTACAACGAATAACGAATTACATATTATACAAACTGCAAAAGGAATACAAACGTTAATGGCGCGAAAATAAATTTGCAGTAATATCGCACCGCGCATGCGCGCCGCCAAGGTTGCGTTCCGAAACACGCTAGTGTGCTCAAATAGCAAGCATCTGCGTAAAAATTAAAAAATAAAAAACTTCATTTTGTTACAACTTTGCGATAACGAAATGAAATTTGTATGGATCCTTAGTCACGGCTCCATCGAAAGGTATATCATTTGCTTAGCGTTTCTGATAAGTAAATGAAGGATTTACGACATGAGTGTAGATAAAGGTAATAGACCGTCGTCCGAGAAGCGTTTTTCGTACCTATCGTACTTTCGTGGCAGACTTTAATATTCATATGTGAACTTGTTTGGTGTCTCTAGATATCAAAGTCTGCCGAGCCAAATAGGAAGCGTTTGGGAGTTATGTCACTTTGAAAAGTGCTCCAGATGACGAAAAATTACCTATCTTACTTTTGAAAAATTCTTTCTTAGGATCGTTCGTAGCATCATTATGAACAGCCTAGACAAATTTCCAGACCATTTACAGGAAGCGTTTGGAAAATCAGCCGGCTTTTGTGGGTGGGATTTTTACCAAGAAAATACCTATCTTACTTTTTGACGAAACTACATTCAGGTGATGGGGAGGCTCTCATACAACAATAAAAGTCAAGTCTGCCGCAGATATTAGGAAGCGTTTGCAGAATCAGCCGCTTTGAATGTGCCAAAGACTGAAGACGCTTACTACTGAAAACGATAATATTATAGTTTATTTTCGTAATATTGACCTGTGAGTTGAATTTTAACCTGTTTGAAGACTGTCTGAATCGAAAATAAAATCAATAAAATACGGATGTATGCATAAATAAAATTATAAAATATTTTTTCATACAAATATTTTTATTTCATTGTCACGTCTACTATCGTCTCTCTTATCAATACCTATAATTATTACAAAATAACAAATATATATTTTTTAAGTACAAGTAACGCTTATCAATCGCTTTAAAAAAACGATATCCTTTAGTTTTTGTATTCTGTGGTTATATCTCTCTTAAACTTACTCGAATAAAAACAAAATCGATAAAAACAAATAATCTACCTAAATAAAATAGATTTTCGTAGGATGTTACCTACCTAAATATCTACTTTACATAATATAAACAAGTTGCTTGTTATTAAACCAACTTCAAAGGTAAGTCAAAAAATAGCTGCCGAGTATCAACAGAGATATATCTTGGTATATTATAATCTGAACATTGCTAAGCCTGCCTTGCAAATTTATTCAACTGAATCACATGCTTATGACAATCGCACTCTACCTACACCTTTGTAAGGTGGACTATAAGCTGCGTATCGATTTTGCGCTGCAAACCATCGCACTTTGGCTTTTCTTCGGTGCCCAAGGCGGCACTAAGTTTAAATCCGGCCCTGTACAGGTCTAGAAACACCAAACCTCATTACACACAAATGTTGGGTCTGAAGATGTCCCAGAGATCACAGAAGCGGAAATACAATTCGCCTTGAGCAAAATGAACAATGGTAAAGCCCCTGGTGAAGACGGTGTCATAGAAGAGATGGTTGAATTAGGTGTAGTTTCGGTCATACAGCTTCTTAAAGAATTCTCCAATATATGCCTAAAAGAAGGTAGAATAGGTATTCTAAAAATGGTGAAAAAATGGGAAAGTGCTACTGTCATTCTATTATTTAAGAAGGGAAACAAATCAGATCTCTCGACCCATCAGTCTGCTATCTACAAACTATTCACAAAAATAGTTACGAACCGTCTTACGATAAAGCTGGATTTCTACCAACCAGTCGAACAAGCAGGCTTCAGAAGCGGATGTAACACTATGGACCACTTTATAGCCATGAAAATTATCATCGAAAAGGTTACAGAATATCAAATGAATCTGTGGCTTGCATTCATTGACTATAAGAAAGCCTTTGATAGTATTGAGGCCTAGGCGGTTATTCAGCCTCTGGAGAATGCTAGAATAGACTACCGTTACAATCAATATTTACCACAACGCAAGCTTACAAGTAAACCTCCCACCAGAAACAGACTCAATAAAGATCTAGAGAGGAGTTAGACAGATTGATACCAAAATTATTCACGTTGGTTTTGGAGGACATCGTTAAAAAGTTACATTGGGAAGAACACATTTTACATTGCAGGAAAAAGGCTGAATAATCTAAGGTTCGCGGGCGACATTGTGTTATTCTCGGATAACCCACGAGACTTCCAGGAACTGAGCGATACTTCAAATTGGTTTGGATTAGAGATGAACTTGGATAAAACCAAAATTTTGACGATCTGCCCTAACACCTTGGACATCAAAGTCAACCAAACTGTCATAGAAAGGGTTCAGATTTGTATACGTGATCTTGGTCAAGAGATCGTGATGGCAAAAAAAAACCAGACCAATGAATTCAATCAGCGCATTGGATTAGCGTACCTAGCCTTCTACAAAGTCGAGTTCACCCTAAATATGAACATCACGGCCGAACAGAAAGCTCGCATACATGACCAGTGCATACTATCTGTACTTACATACGGTGCCGAGACCTAGGTTTTCACTAAAAAGATTATCTCCAAACTCAGAGTGGCACAAAGAGCAATAGAATGCAAAATGGTAGGAGTGACACTGAGAGACTGTGAGAGAAACGAATGGTTTAGGGAACAGAGCAAAGTCACTGACGTTACCATGTGTATTGCGAAGTTGAAATGGCAATGAGCTGGCCACGTTGCTAGAAAACATAACTCGTGGGGAAGAATTCTGTTGGAATGGACACCGTATGGCGAAAAATTGCACTCGTGGAAGACCGCAGATGCGTTGGGTCGACGACATTAAGCGAACAGCTGGCAAAAAGTGGATTGAGCCAGCACAAGACCGACAAAGTTGGCATAGACTTAAGGAGGCCTATACCCATGTGGTTGAAAAGGCTAAGAAGAAGAATAGTATTTTATTGAATATTGTATTGTATTGTATAGACTTCTTTTCTGCTCTCGGGATGATTTTTAAAGAGTGGCCTGACATATTACTTGACAGAAACAAACGCGTTATCTACTGGGTCAGTTAAGGACTTCTCTGCTGGTAAGCACTACAATCGGTGCAAGAGACTACATCTGATTTTAAGCTGCAATATTTTAATTTGCAGCTGTATTTGCAAAAATGCATATTGAAACAGAATTTTTCAATATTCATCAGCTTGTCCTGGTACATAACCATCAATCGCGCGTAATTCGGATGATTTGTGACAAAAAAATCATCATCATACAACAAATAAATAAATAAATCTATGTAAAAAAATTTAGCAGCATACCATGCTTACCGTAACGAGTCTTGTCGCTATATGCGTCATATTTCTAAAGCTAATTCCCGAAATCATCAGGAGGAGGAATGCTAAGATAATTGTTTTCTGTCAGGATACTTTCTAAGAAGTACTTATCAATGTCATATTTACATAAACCTTCTTGTTGAAATATTTCAATAATGCATCTTTTCAAATACTGCTGTTAAAATCGGATGTGATCTCTTGCACCGATTATAGTGCTTACCAGCCGAGAAGCCATTAACTGACCCATTAGATTAGATAGCGCATTTTTTTCTGTCAAGTAATAAGTCAGGCCACTGTCTGTAAAAATCGTCCCGAGAGCAGAAAAGAAGGCCATAAACAAATAAAACCGACCAAAATTAATAAAGATATTGTCATAAGCATGTGATTCAGTTGAATGAATTTGCAAGGCAGGCTTGGCAATGTTCAGATTATAATATACCAAGATATTATTATATCTCTCTTGACACTCGGCCGTTATTTTTTGACTTATCTTGAAAGTTGGTTTAATAGTAGGTACAAGCAACTAGGTAGTTTATATTATGTAAAGTAGATAAGATATTTAGGTAGGTAAAATCCTGCGAGAATCTATTTTGTTTAGGTAGATTGTTTGTTTTTATCGATTTTGTTTTTATTCGAGTAAGTTTAAGAGAGATATAACCACAGAATACAAAAACTAAAGGATATCGTTTTTTTAAAGCGATTGATAAGCGTTACTTGTACTTAAAAAATATATATTTGTTATTTTGTAATAATTATAGGTATTGATAAGAGAGACGATAGTAGACGTGACAATGAAATAAAAATATTTGTATGAAAAAATATTTTATAATTTTATTTATGCATACATCCATATTTTATTGATTTTATTTTCGATTAAGACAGTCTTCTAACAGGTAAAAATTCAACTCACAGGTCAATATTACGAAAATAAACTATAATATTATCGTTTTCAGTAGTAAGCGTCTTCAGTCTTTGGCACATTCAAAGCGGCTGATTCTGCAAACGCTTCCTAATATCTGCGGCAGACTTGACTTTTATTGTTGTATGAGAGCCTCCCCATCACCTGAATGTAGTTTCGTCAAAAAGTAAGATAGGTATTTTCTTGGTAAAAATCCCACCCACAAAAGCCGGCTGATTTTCCAAACGCTTCCTGTAAATGGTCTGGAAATTTGTCTAGGCTGTTCATAATGATGCTACGAACGATCCTAAGAAAGAATTTTTCAAAAGTAAGATAGGTAATTTTTCGTCATCTGGAGCACTTTTCAAAGTGACATAACTCCCAAACGCTTCCTATTTGGCTCGGCAGACTTCGATATCTAGAGACACCAAACAAGTTCACATATGAATATTAAAGTCTGCCACGAAAGTACGATAGGTACGAAAAACGCTTCTCGGACGACGGTCTATAAGTATGACCAATCAATCTTCACCGGACTTGCAGCGTTGGCGACTAAGACATAAAAACCTTAGTTCAGTATAGTCTCTAGCCACTCGGTGGCACGTGTAAGTGATAAGGAACAGTTTCAATACGATAAAGATTTTATTTTAGCGCTTAATATTTTTGAGTACCTATTTTTTTGGTTTTGAAGTTTCATTTTTGCGTGGAGGGAGTGGACAAGGAGGGAAAACTTTCGCTCTATTAACAATATACCTTTCATTGCTTTCTCTGATTCCGTACCTGTAGAGTAAGGAACCCATACTATTATACGGTCCGCGCGTATTAATTCACAAATTTGTGGCTGAAATATCACTTAGTTTACCACAACATTAATCTATCTGTCCGTTTCTCTATACTTTGATTTGCCCATTGAAACAAGCTTTCTTTTTTCGTTTCATCATTCCGTCTCTCTCTAGAGCCTCTCTTTCTAATCACTCGAATTACAACAAAATGAACGCTTCAATTATTAATCCAAAGCGACGGGTAACACACTCATCAGTGCTAAAGGAGAGTACCCACATCAATTTGTCGGGTCCGCTTTTTATCACCGCACGGTCCAACCTTTTCCTTTTTACGCGCCAATCAGCAGTCGCAATTAGGGTGGGAGTGCTAAAACAGCTGTACCATCCTTCTTGGTAATGTGACCATCAGTTTTCGGACCATGCAGACCGTGTCTGAGTACCGCCATTCACATAAGGACCTGTGCTTCAGCGACTTTTGTGTTAGGTGGAATATTATAATAATTGTATACGGTACTTTATTTCAGACGAATGGTCTTCTGTTACTACTATGTGGCCAAGTGGCTAGGGCCGTTGACTTCCATTCGGAAGTTTACTGGTTCAAGCTTCGGCTCGCACCAATGTGTTTTCGAATTTAGAATTCATGTAGGTACGTTTATTCTATGTTTTTACGGTAAAGGAAAACATAGTTAGGAAACCTGCAGACAACTGCGAAGCAATTCAAAAGTAGTGTGTGAAGTCAGCCAATCCGCGGTGGTTCAACGTGGTCGACTAAGTCCTATTCGCCCTTATTACAGAGTAGGTTCGAGCTCCGTGGTGGGAGATATTTATATGAGCTTGAATTTATAAATTAACTAGCGACCCGCCCCGGCTCCGCACGGGAAAATGGTTATTGTGGGTTATTCTTCAGTATATTATGCATGTATTATACATATAAACCTTCCTCTTGAATCACTCTATCTATTAAAAAAAACCGCATCAATATCAGTTCCGTAGTTTTAAAGATTTAAGCGTACAAAGGGAGGGACATAGGGAGGGACATAGGGACAGAGAAAGCGACTTTATTTTATACTATGTAGTGATAATAGCAATTAATTAGTAGGGCAGTCTGTAAAACAAATTTAAAAAATTGAAACAAATACGTCACTAACAACAAGAGGTAAGTTAACTAGATACTCGTAATTGCCTGACACGAACATAACACTCCTAAATTTTGATACCACCACGAAGGCTAAAGAAAGAAAGAAGTAGGTATTTGTTTATATGACAAAGTCTTTAAAAGTATTTCAGATTTTTCTAAACGTATTAGTTAGGTGCCAGAAAAGATGGTGACGAAAAACTCAACCCTCGATTACATCAAGTCGAGTATTTTTAGTAAACCATTCAGAAAATCTGTGCTCCAATTCTGGCTGACCTAAAAGCCCTGTCTAACATTTTTGCAAGACAAGAAAACATTTCCCTGCTTTGATAGACAGTGAAATATTTCTAGAACAATATATCTGTCGTATTTGTAGTGTAATGCATTACAATGAGACGTTCCGTCTCATGGGGTGCCCACGAGGATGTATTGCAAAAAACAATGAATAGAAAACAGGGATTACCTCCACCTGTCCTTGTTTAGAAATGTGTCATGGTAATATAAAAAAGATTATGTTTAATTTTGGTTGATGAGAAAAAATGTATGATCTTATTTATTTACTATCTGTCCGCCCACGGCTACGCCCGCGTTGTTTTTTTTTTTAATTTATTGTTGTGAAAAGTGTCTTAGATGTTGACCGGGGATTTATGGTACCACCATTCATAATTTCTTGTAAATCGGTCCTGCGGTTCCAGAGATTAGCGTGTACAAACAGACAGACAGACGGTAATTTTTTTCAAAACTTGTATTTTTGTGTTCAGCTACCCTCCCTTTATTACTTACAATCAGTTTTTTTTTTTAAGAATTCAATGTACAGACACGCCGATTCTTCAGTTTTGTTCTAGTACAGATTTTGCTTATTTAACATTTATTGTACACAAGAAACATAATTGCAAACATAAAGATCGACGACACAACAGGTACTACTTATTTGTAAAGAAATGTGTTCCAGTAGACCTAGAGGAAGAGATAAAGATAAAAAAAAGAAATAAGACGTGCACACTATTGAGACATTTTGTGACATGAAACAGAAATTAACTAATTAATAAAACTAAAAGACTATTCCTAATATACATTAGCAATATATACTACCCACACACTTATGTATGTATACCTATTTCATTGATATTTGGTGCAAGCATCTTTATAAAATGGTTTTCAACTAACACGTTTCATTATACATCTTAACCTATCACAGTATTACAATGAAAAAAAAAAACTGGTGCGTAAACAGCAAAATCAAATAGGCATCATCTGGGTTAAACTTGAAAAATTCTTTATTGCTTTTCTTCAGGTGAAATTGTGGTAAAACAAAAACTGCCTTTTTCAAAGAACTTAAATACCTACTTACATTTTAAATTTTTTTACGTAGTAGGCACGAGTAAGAGAATATCTCAAATGTAAAATTCTGTGTCAGCCGTTGCGTGATGTCTCGCGTGCTTTAGTTAAACCTTGAATAAATTTCACACCACACCGCCACGGAATTTCTAATCCACGTATCTCTTTGGTTAGCTACTGAATGTATTTACTTAGCCGATTTAATGTAACGCATTCATTAAAAACGTGAGCTGAATTCTTAGTCACGTTCACGTCCAGAATTTTAACTGTGGAAGGTTAGAATGTTACAATCTCTATACGTTTAAAACTGCGGTTTCCAGCAAAATTTGTTGTAGACAAATATAAATTATTTATAATTCGAATATTCTAACTGAAACTTAGTGATAATTTTCTAATTATTAAAATGCGATCCAATACATTTTTTTATACACATTCATGTAAGAAAAATAATTATAAGAGAACCTGCAAAGAAAATTAAAGATTGTGTGTAAAGTTGATTGATCCATACTGGTGATTAACTAAGGCCCGCTCAACCTAAATTGAGGGCAGGATCAAGTCCATATAGTGGGAGATAAACAAGTATCTCAGTTTCTCTTATCATACTTCCAATACCAACACAACTCTACTTACAGAGAAAAACGCAATTTTTAAATTAAAGAAGTAGGCAATTCGTTTTCTGTTTTGATATGTACATATCGAGGGCATCATTCCATAGGGGCGTACGTACATACGGATTTACGAAAAATTTTTTATGATGCCATTGGATTCTGTTTGAAATGGCGCACCAGATGCAAAAACACTCATTTTAGCATCTTATATATTACTCCCAATATTGCTTAAAGTTTTATAGGCGTAACCTAATAACAAATTATAAATATCGAACCAGATAGACGTATACTAGGCGTAACCACCCAATTTTTAATATTTTGTCAAGCCAAACAGTAGTATGAACGTGTATGCCTTTTTGGTCTGTTACAAAATATAATAAAAAGGCACGAGGGCGGAGGGGACCTACTCTGTACATCTCCTGTAATAGCTCGCAGCTTTGTACAAAAGGGCCATATAGCGAAAGGTTCACTTTCTACAAGAGAATTGCGAATAATTTTTACTTATTTTTTACTTTGTATACTTTAACTGATACCTTTAATACTTACTGTGTCGGTTCTATGCGGAAAGTGCTCCACCGGTCGGTGACTATGGTTTTCTAGAGGATCTCATTAATCCTGATACGATCGCACAGGGAAACTCCGAGCATAACCCTCTTCATCGCTTTTTGAGTGACTTTGAGCCTTCTTATGAGGCCCGTCATCGTAAGCGACCACGTCTCAGATCCGTAAGTCATCACTGGCAGCACACATTGGTCAACGACTTTTGACACTGCGGTTTTTGGGACGAAAAGATTTTGCACAACTTCCCAAACGCTCCCAGCCGAGTTGGATTCGACGATTAACCTCATTTTCGAAGTTATAACCTAACCTAACCTAACCTAACCTAACCTAACTGGACTCTTCGTCCCAGATAGACGTAATGGTCTATAACTTCAAGAGCAGAGTCCCCAACTTTTATTGGAATCCTAGGTACTTCAGAAGCATTCGACATTACTTTTTGTCTTCTTCATGTTCATATTCAGACCCACTTGTTGGGAGACTTTTGAGGTCATCGAGCATTGCGCTGAGGTCCTCGAAACAAGGTTAAAGCCATGATCACAATATCGTCGGAAAACCTTAGGTACTGTAGCATTCGCTACTAGTTTGAACTCTTTAGTTACCTTTTCTTTCTTTTTTCGTTCTTTCCTAAATTTGAATTTTTATTTATTTCCGGGTTTTTTTGTTTGTTTTGGATTTTGGCAGATTGATTTTTGCCTTAGAAGACAAGGTACGATTTTTTCACCAAAAATATTGGAAGCGAACTTTGAAAGTTTTTACCTGAGGTATTCCCCAGTTAAGAGTTGTTTTTCAGGAATACAGCACTATCAAAGAGTTTTATCTGCTGAAGTCTGAAGATAATTGGTTCGACAGCTGAACACTTCTGATAGTAGACGACGACGGTCACATAACTCGTTCCTCGACCAGTTCCGTTGAAGGAGTTGGAAAACCATATAAAGACGGGAGTATTTATCTCGAAGAACTGTAAGTTGTTTTGGAGTTGACCTTCTGGGAAGACTAAAGGTCATACTACATCTGAGTAAGTCACAGTCCCAAGCTCCTGAGAGTTTTTTTCCTACACTCACCTTACAACGCTACGTGGATAGCATAACGCGAGTAACTCTACTTGCAGCATTGTACTCACTAAGCAGTCGGAATCTGTGCGAGTGGAATATCCGTAGTTACTTATTGTTTTATTAAAATTCGTGTCGATATATCTTAAGTGATTTGCGTGTTACATAACTTTGTTCTTTTGTAAACTTAACCCCTCTTCAGTAAACTGCCTATTTGTTTATCATTTCAAAATTCTAAAAGCGCCGTCCGTCGCGCCACAAAGCTTTCGCCATTTTCCTTTGGCATTCGTATCTCTTGGTTTTATTGTGTAGTTAACTGAGCTCAACTAACCACGTGAAAACCTACCTTTTACCCATTTAAATTTCAAACAAATTATACCATTATATGTTCTGAAGTGGGACACATTTTATACTCAAATTCTGTTTCTTAATTCGTTTAAGTTTTTAATTTGAAATTGAATGTGAAAAACCAAATATAACCGTAAGTACTGTGTATACCTTTATTTCATTTCTTGTTAGGCAATACTTCCAAATTCAACGTTAAGTAGTGGCTCACACGGCCACTACAAATGGTGTTATTTTTAATTATTTCCATTTAAAACACTATAGTACGTAATGTACCTATTCATCATTAAAATTACAATTGATACCATGTCCTTCCCAGTCCAGAAGCAATGACATCCTCAAGTGCAGCGGTGAACAACTTCGAAGAGATAACTTTTCTTTGTCTCACACCCCGCTGCAGCTGGATTTAACTAGAGTTCTGATCCTGGAGTCAGACTGAGATGATAGGATGGTTGCGTTCTGTTACAAACACTTAGCACCTCGATATATTGGTAGTCGATTTATCACCTCTGAAGAGACCGTAGCATTGCCCAAGTCTTGATCGAATCGAAGGCTTTCTCATAGTCCATGAACGCTAAGCATAGTGGCTGGGTATACTCTACGATCTTGTATATAAACTGCCGCAACATGTGAATGTTCTCTATGTACTATATATAGCCTTTTCGGAAACCGGATCGTTCCGGAGGCTAGAAGTCGTTGAATCTGCGCGCGAGATTAGTAACTCTCGAAAACAATTTGTAAATATGACTAATTGGGAAGCGAGATGGGTCTCTAATTCTTTAAAAGACTTTTATCATTATCACCCTTTTCGAAGAGGACCACTACACATCTAGCAACCTGCGGCGTTACTCCTTCGAGGATGACGGAATTAAAGTTTCTGAAGGGCTTTTAAGACCGGTATATTACCTGCCTTCAGATGTTCAGAAGTTATTCCGTCATCACCCGGTACTTTATTGTTTTTTAACTGTTAGATCGCCATCCTTATCTCGTCCGGGGTCCGGGATTTCTTATACACAAGGCAGTCTGCTGCAGCTTGTTGCTTGGCTATACAGAAGACAGACTTCTGCAGCTTGGCTGACAGGTGTCCGCGTTGTTGTGTACAACTGTCCATAGAACTCCTCGATTTCCTCTAGTAGCTCAAGGTTAGATGTTACAGTTCCTACCGTCCGCAGTCTTCAGCTTCATCAATTGACTTTGCCCAACAGACAAATCTCTTGCGAACACTTTGATGCTTTTGTTACGCCTAATGGCCTCTACGATCCGTATTAAATTGGCGAAGCTCGCGAGTAAGATATTTTGAGATCTGCCTGTTGGGCCGCCGTCAATCGGACTGCAGAACCATCCTTCGTCTTTTTTCCTCCTTCTTTTTAGTTTAGTATTTTGGACCCCGCTGTATGGACAGCTTCCACGAACCTGTCATTGTATTCGTCCACTCCCTGGCATAGTTTGGCATTCAAATCGGTTTTTCGGTTTGAAATAAACAATTTCTGTCTTTTGAGGGTATTCTTATTTAATTATTTTCATTAATAGTACGTTAAATACCGTTGTGTTTGGCGACGCGACACGCTTTCGCCATATGCCACCGCCACGCCACTTCGGTATAACTGATGCCTGTAGAGGCTGTATCTTTTTGGGTTAGTTGTATCATTGTTTAATTGAGTTGATGATCTGTTATTATACCGAGGTTTTATGAGTATTGGTTGTACGCCCTTGTTTTATTTTGATAGTTACTGAATTCAAGTTTGTGCCATATGGGCGTATAAACAAAGAAACTGATTAGTTATCAAGTGTTTGGTGATTATTTAATAATATTATTAAAAGGCTATCAAAGAATTCCGTAAATAATTCAACAATAACAGTAAATATAATGCTTCTAATTTTTACGCCCTTTAAATATATGAAAATAGAGTAACAGATATTTGCCATAGATGTCGGACCAAATAGGCGTATATGCAATATTTCCTAAAATACATTTTTAATCCAATTTCTATTCCTACCCAACGAACACACATGAAATAATATCACCCTACTAAAAAAATCATTTTGACAGACTAATTTTTCACTGAAATATTAAGTTTTTTGTCTCTCCTGTAAAATTTGGTTTTTGCGCATACGCCCCTATGGAATGATGCCCTCGATATGACAGTTTGTCGCCGTTTCAGTTTACAGTTTTTAGTCGCCTCGAAAATAATAAGCCTTTTTAATAGTTAGTAGTAAGTATCATATTGTAATAATTAGTAGTATAATATTATTTTAACAATTAGTAGTAACATATTTCAATATTAGTTTTCTCTTTTTATATATATTATTGTTACAACAATCCAGTAATGCTAAGTCCTTGTTTTACTGTAATACGTAGTGCTTATTGATCATTTGTGCTGTACGTTCACATTTATGGCTAGCAATCTAGATCTAGGCTACTGAACACCTCTTGTTATCTTGTATTGATTGATATCTGTTGTGTCCGTCTAAATAATAAAATAAAATAAAAAAATAAAAATATGAGAAAATGACATGAATAGGCGAGTACAAGTACCGAAAAATAATGGCCTACTTCTTTAATTTAAAAATTTACTTGATTCTTGTTGTACTCATAAACTTGTCAATTCCAAAGAGTATTAACATTGTAGAGAAGTAATACATGCAAGTCTTAAAGAAAGAAATTCTATGAATTAGCTGAGGTGCGGGGGGGTTGTTTCGGGGTTGTGATTGCTCCAAATGTCATGCAGCTTTCTTTTGGTGACTTTCTATTGGTCGAAACTGACGGAAAACAAGAATTTATCAGTATCAAATCACATATGTGTTGACAGGATCGGGTCGTCTTATATTACGTCTCTTTTCTTATCTTATTTAGCCCAGACTGTCCCACTTCTGGGCCTCCCTCTTTTTCTTCCATGAGCTACTTCTGGCCAGTCTTTTAAGTAGCTATCAAGCTCGTCCCGCCATCTACCGTCCGCGCGGCCGTCCCGTCTACGGCTATTGGTTGGTGGGTTCTAAACCGTGGTTTCTTTTGCCCATAGTTTTTCTTGAGGCATGCAGCAGATGTGTCCGGCCCAGTCCCACTTAAGTTTGGCAGCAACCTGATTGGTGTCAGCAATCTGAGTCCTGACCGTCTCTATTATACTACCCAAAAAAATATTTCTTCCTTACTCTATGCCAAAAACAAATTCAAGTACATTGGTAAAAATATAATTTGTCAAATAGACGTTTATATTTAGAGACGTTTATTATCGTAGAATGAAAAACGAATTCCTATGGCAACACTTCAGCTCGCAACACAAGATCCGTTAGCAACAATTCCCAAGAGTCGCCTCGGTTTCCTTACATCTCATCCTGTTTAAACCCTTCCTAGTTACATTCCTTCTCCGCAGTTATTACGGTTTTCCTACCTGGACGTAAATAAAAATTCTTTCTTTGTGTTGTATGCCAGTTTTCCTTATGTAAAAACGGCTATAAAAGTAGAGTACACGTGTATTTTCATAGGTTCTGTACCATTGAATAATTAAAACAAGCAAATTTCAGTGTATGCACACATTTAAGTGGTTGCAACGGTAGATGCGACGTTCTATAAAAAAGGTTCTTTGTTGTCGGTTTTAGTTTATATAATTTAAGTAGATAGAAAATAAATGACAAGTGTATCCAAAAAGTAAGAAAACTTTAACTTTATACAACTCTTTATTGTTATTAAATTAAATTATTTAATTTTTTTTTTTTTATAATAATAGTATGGATGTAGCACAATGTGTGAAATAAATTGTTTTTTTTTTTTAACACGTATAATATATTGACTATCAGGTTTCTTTGCCCATATAATGTCACAATATAATTTTACAGCTGTAAATTCTATTATCTTTGTACCAAACTTTTTTGTTTTTTAATGAGAATGCTCATTTGCACTAATGCTATAAGGCTTAACGATGCATATATATGTTACGCTCAAAGATCGAAAACGCTCAGTGAGCGGAAAAATAGCTCACAATAGCAATAGCAATAGCTCACAAAATGGTCACAGTAAAACATCCACATGGCGAAATTCGTGTTATGGCTCTAATGAAAACGCACACTGTAACACCCCACCCCTCTTAATAAAGAACCTTCTAAAGTTTATAACCGTCCTACTTAAAATTAAATGCGAAACTTACTAATCAATTATGTTTAAAACGGTGATTGTGATCTTTCTAAAATATGGCCAGTGAACGTCTAGAGGAAAGACTCTACATTATGAACCGCATACGAGTAACCCCGAATCTTTTAGTGAGAATTTTGTTAGACCTAGCTAAATAGATATCCCTGTTAAAACCGCAATGACTTATAAGCTTCCCGGAGATGAATAAAATATATGAAATTTGGTAAGTATAAAGGTAAAGAATATAAAGTAAATATGTAGGAAAGTAAATACTGATTAGAAAGAGATATTAAGTATCTAAATTAAAACTGTATTGAATAGAGAAAGGATATATGATGAATTTACTTGATTATGATTAGGTACTTTCTTGGATTATGAAATTAAATATCTAATTATAGAAATATCTAGTTGATTTATTTATGGGACAAGCAAGAAAATAGGAACTCTGTATTTGAAAGTTAAATGGAAATTATTAATCATACCCGGAGTCCGGAGTTTAGGGAAGAAGAGTCTGGAAAGCTGCTCTCTCCGCTTTACTGCTAAACCAACATCAGTCATCATCTCCAATATTCTTGTTCAATTTTGATTCCTGTAATTTTATTTTGAAGATGATCTAGGAGTCTCCACAGATATGTCTATGCAGGAGAAATATACATAAAGTAATATTAGTACAATTTTAGGTTAATTTAGGTATACATTCAAGACATAAGGGAGCTCCCAAGTCCAGTTATATCTGAAAAATAACAAAAGTACTTTATATAAAAGAACTTAGATATTAGAAGGAATTATATATGGGTAAAAATACTAATAAATTGAATAAATACTAGTATAAAACATAGAAATAGCTGGAGATTCTCCTAAATCCAAGCTTTCACATATTTTGGAATATGCAAAAATACTTAGCTTTGTTGTAGGAACACGATGACTCCTCTCGCCCGGCCCGCCAAAGAATGCTCCAGCGATCCAATAAAAGAAAAGTCCACTATATCTATTTAAAATAATTTTCCAATATTTTTCATGATCGCGTTGTTTTTTACAGATTTCAAAATGGTTGATTTCGATTTCCTTTGTATTTTATTGCTTGCCCACTAAATAAAATGATCATAATACATAATAATTAGAAAATTAATAATAAAATTACATAAAATAATTTAAATAATTCCGGCATGATTTTATAATATTTTTGTCTAATTAAATGTTTATTTTCTATTAAATATATCTATAATTGACGAAAATTACTTCCTATTCGAAACTAGAATACGGAAATGAATATTTGTATGACAATAACGCCAACTATCGTCAGATTGAAGAAGCTTTGCCCAAACTAGAGGAGGATAATAACTCCCTGCTAAAATCCTACTTTTATTTAGAAAATTGAATGTATTACTTTAAATCTATAATTCATATTTTAATTATATTATAAAGACTGATTTACAGAGTTAATTTGTTAGATAATTCATTATGGAACGATCCTTTTAGACTTTTCAACTAATAAGCATGTAATTAATTTATAACGTAATTTTTATAAAACATTTGTGAAATCTGTACGAGACCCAGGTTGGTACCGTTACAGTCAACCCCCAAAATTTGCGCAGAGATTTAAAGTGTTAAACGGAGCTAATTTTCCCCTATTTACAAAGATTCATTTCACAAATTATATACTATATAAAAATTTACTATAAATTAATGAACTAAAATTTATTAACTTTTAACCCAAATATGTAATTTTCTTGGTGTAGTGTGTATTGAAACCAAAAGACAAATAAATGCTAAGTGGTGGCAATATTATGAACCACTGACAATGACCATAACATAAAAATCAAGGCCGCAGAGAATCCTAATTCTTGCCCTACAAGGAAATCGGGTTGTGAGTCCGTCAGCTCTAGTAGCTATGTGTCGCCGAACTCTAAGCAAATCAATTTTTCATTTACTGTGAGAACAACAACACATCCCCTGCAAAAAATCATGAAACCCCCACATGGTCACCAAGATAATTATCCCATGTCCAAATATCCTAGTTCATAAACCTGACAACATCAGAATTTATCAGTTTTTTGGAGCATGTGTAGTTGCCGAAATATCAGTGTTAGAACATGTAGAGTATGAAGTTATTTATAGGGGGTATAAAAACTCCTTCCAGACATCAGAGTAAATAAAATACTCAATGTCTAATAGTTAACCTAACACCAAGGAACCAATAAATAACTTGCTTGTGCATCCATTTAGTACGAGACTAAACTGGATTCTCGCATGGATATGTGATGTGTAATGAGGGTAAAAGCCAATAAATTACATCATTGTTCGAACAACTATTGCCTTGTTTCAACCCATCATTCAAACTTCATTATAACCAACACAAAAACCCCAGTCAACAAGTTAAATTCCAGCAAATAAGCAATTTTACTCATTCACTAAAACTCGACCCGCTGACCACGATAAGTGGTTATAGTCAACTAATAGTTTCACTCTAATTTACCTTCCCCTTTTTCACTTTCTCGCGATTGCTTCAAGGCACTAACTTCTCACAATGAAAATTGAAATACAATTATATCTACAATTATTTACATGATAGATAAAATAACTTGAGAACATTAGTCCGCTCAACACTTGTAAGAATATTTAAAAATATTACAAATAACCAAACTTCGCTCCCCTTTTTTTTCCTGAATGCCAGTCAGATCTCAACCAACAAAAGACGACCGTAACGTTACAAAATTATGTCCTAACCATCACTATTACTTACTAGTTTAAAATGTCGATTGTTAAGTTTCAAAATTCCCGCCTCACTTTAACAGGTGTATTCAGTGCAGTTTCTCTATGACCACAGAATAAAAATATAATGCACTATTCGCACTCACAGAATAAATATTATTGGACTATACGATGACATCCATATTCAAATACAAACGAAACAAAATTATTACTTGCTATTATTTTTAAGTCAAAAATCAAAAATCTAATCAAACTCATCTAGTTTTTCTATTTCATTAAGTTCGAAACAAAACTTTCTCGTAGAGCTTCTTCAATTATATTGTAATATCAAAACAAATCATTCGAATTTCTATGTTAAAGTTATGAAAATCAGATAATATTTAAATTGTCAAAAGCTAAAACAATCATCCCCCATTTTATTATTTCTTTAAATAGTTCTCAACGTGTATCTAGAACATTTAATATTTTAGCTACTCAAATAAATCCACTATAAATATCTAGCCTATAACCATCACACAGTTCAGACGAACCGATGATCGACACCTCATTCTTTAAAATCCGTCCAACCGTTTGGATAATTCGAGGGTATAAAGAATACCACATACATACATACAAACATACACATATTCGCGTGAAAAACTTAACCCTTCCTTTGCAATCAGATAAAAATTATTGAATTCAAATTGTAGGAACATTATTCATTATTTATTAATCAACCCCCCGTTATGATGACTCAAAAATGTTAAAGTTTGTTTTAACTAATCTAGGTATTTGTTTTTATTACGTGTATCTATATATTTGGTTTTATTATTATCTAGCTGCTCGTCCCCGTTGGTTTTCGACTTTCCTACTCCAAGGTCTATTCTATCTCCATACCAAATTTCATCAAAATCTGTTCAGCCGGTCCGTCGTGAAAGCGTAACATACTTACAAACAGACAGAGTCACTATAAAAATACGGGAGTGACTAAGAATTTTTACTCAAAAATAAACTTGCTCAAAATATCCTTGTACTGATTCACGAACACCCAAATCTCTTTATATTAAAAACGTTATTTGTTTTTCGTTCTTCATTGTCTGCTCATATTCGTACCCACCGAGGGAATTAAGAACCTAACCCGAAATCAGAGCGAACAGTTCCCAGTCCAGTGCGAGTTGATCAACCTCACACACAATTACACAACAATACAATCCAATTCAAATATTCCTTACAACCCCTGAATTACCCCACAGGCGCAAGCTTTCCCACAATGTCTTCCCTCACCGTAAAAGCGTCAAACAAACATACATACTTATAAATTCGAAAATCGAAAACACATTGGTAGGTACGTTCCAAATACAAATACAAATCATTTTCTCCGAAGTTCGAACCCGCGATCCTCCGAACGGAAGCCAACGACCCCAGCCACTTGGCCACCGACTCTACGTCCGTTTTTCCCGTTACCTAATATTAAAATGAATTAATTGTTTCGTTAAAATTTTATTTTATTTTACCTAGATTGTTTTCCCTTTATTCTTTTGTACCTATGTACTTAATTTTAATTATTATGTATTTCCATAATTGCATAAAAACATTCACTACTAATAATGATACATACATAAAAGGTTTGGTGAAGAAAACCGTCTAAATGAGATGGAAAATGGATAGCTGTCATTAGAGAGCAATTTTTGCACTTATTATAATTCCACAACCCCCCATCTTTTAATTTAGTAAACCGCAGTACGATCCGCGGCAATCTAACTCACTTCTCAATACTTTATCCTATATCAACAACAACCCCAGTCTCCGTGGTCGAATAGTCAAATATTCGTCTCACTCTATAAAGTTTCGAGTTCGAATCCCGGCGAAGTCCCACCGAACAAATTTCACCCAAAGAGACCTCTCTCTGCTCAGCCTAAACACCGCAGTTCGAATTTTCCGACTATCCGAAAAGAAAGCTGACTCCGTGCTTCGGAAAGCACGTTACGCCAGTGGTCCCGGCCTCCATCTATAGATGCAGTCACTACACGAGTCACACCAGTAGTCCCTGGCAGTTCAATGACTCCGACACCCAGACCCGCGAAACTAGTCAACCTCGAACCTCACAAGTTAAGTAGTAGTAAAAGAATAACCAGTAATCTTTTTTTTCTAAATATCAACCCCCATTAATTTAAATTCCTGAATAAAAGAAACTTAACACGAACCCTATAACAAAATTCTCACTTTCCATTTCACGAACAGCAAATTGTGACCGTACAGTCACTTTTCTTATAACTAATCCGACTATTTTACTTTTATTTTACTACGTTTCCTAATTATTCGCGTTAATTATTTTTAATTTTATTTACTTTTGTAAACAATAAAGTTTTTGGTAAATAATTTTAATAAGTTAATGTTCAGGCTGTATGACTCAGTACTTTTTGCCTTTCCTTTCCCTCCCTTTAGAAAAATGAATGAAAAAAAAAAAAAAGTAATTTGTTTATTTTGTTCTCATTAAATATAGATTTGATACCTACATACAAAGAAAATCCACAATTTCGCCACATTTAAGAAGGTGAGTTTATTTAAATAATAATAACATAATGCAGAACTACGTTTTCTAAGAAAACGCTTGTCCAAAGATTCAATAACCTAGAAAAGTTTACATTGGAAAACTGCTATGAACCAACATAGAAGTTTCAAGTAAAAACCTTCTGTTTCTCTTGTTTAAGTTATAACCCGAGACTTTCAGATAATCCCCATCGATTTTAAAATGCTACTAGCTAAATAATAACCCACTTTTAACCCTTTTTTTTTTCAGATAAAATCAATGCAATGAAACCAAATAATACTATAAAAAGAATGTCCAGATCCGGCAGTCAACCAAACCTAAAGAATAAACATGGCTTTCCATCAAGAAGAATAAACTCTAAGTGAATTAAGAATATAAGTGCCAATGAAACAATTTGTGCTATTTTTATTGTGAAAATTGTATATAACCTAACATTTATGAAAGTGAATGTCACTGTTTGTTTTTATTACTATTATTTTCTTCTGTGAAAGTTTAATATTAAATAAAACTGGTAAGTAAGCAGTGTTTAGTTTCATTTGCTTCTGCTTTTAGAAACCTCCAGAAAGCTAATTAAATTTCAAAGTAATCTAGTTAAAATCCTTCTATGTACAGCAAAGTGATTCTATGTAAATTATATGAAAATTTCATAATAGACAGATTAAACTCAATTACCTCAGAATAAAAATATTATCAATAAATCAGAAAGAGAATTGATATTGAACTAATAAAATTCTAATAAGCTAACAGATAATATCCTGGTCTACGGCCTCACCAAATTGTAACACCCCACCCCTCTTAATAAAGAACCTTCTAAAGTTTATAACCGTCCTACTTAAAATTAAATGCGAAACTTACTAATCAATTATGTTTAAAACGGTGATTGTGATCTTTCTAAAATATGGCCAGTGAACGTCTAGAGGAAAGACTCTACATTATGAACCGCATACGAGTAACCCCGAATCTTTTAGTGAGAATTTTGTTAGACCTAGCTAAATAGATATCCCTGTTAAAACCGCAATGACTTATAAGCTTCCCGGAGATGAATAAAATATATGAAATTTGGTAAGTATAAAGGTAAAGAATATAAAGTAAATATGTAGGAAAGTAAATACTGATTAGAAAGAGATATTAAGTATCTAAATTAAAACTGTATTGAATAGAGAAAGGATATATGATGAATTTACTTGATTATGATTAGGTACTTTCTTGGATTATGAAATTAAATATCTAATTATAGAAATATCTAGTTGATTTATTTATGGGACAAGCAAGAAAATAGGAACTCTGTATTTGAAAGTTAAATGGAAATTATTAATCATACCCGGAGTCCGGAGTTTAGGGAAGAAGAGTCTGGAAAGCTGCTCTCTCCGCTTTACTGCTAAACCAACATCAGTCATCATCTCCAATATTCTTGTTCAATTTTGATTCCTGTAATTTTATTTTGAAGATGATCTAGGAGTCTCCACAGATATGTCTATGCAGGAGAAATATACATAAAGTAATATTAGTACAATTTTAGGTTAATTTAGGTATACATTCAAGACATAAGGGAGCTCCCAAGTCCAGTTATATCTGAAAAATAACAAAAGTACTTTATATAAAAGAACTTAGATATTAGAAGGAATTATATATGGGTAAAAATACTAATAAATTGAATAAATACTAGTATAAAACATAGAAATAGCTGGAGATTCTCCTAAATCCAAGCTTTCACATATTTTGGAATATGCAAAAATACTTAGCTTTGTTGTAGGAACACGATGACTCCTCTCGCCCGGCCCGCCAAAGAATGCTCCAGCGATCCAATAAAAGAAAAGTCCACTATATCTATTTAAAATAATTTTCCAATATTTTTCATGATCGCGTTGTTTTTTACAGATTTCAAAATGGTTGATTTCGATTTCCTTTGTATTTTATTGCTTGCCCACTAAATAAAATGATCATAATACATAATAATTAGAAAATTAATAATAAAATTACATAAAATAATTTAAATAATTCCGGCATGATTTTATAATATTTTTGTCTAATTAAATGTTTATTTTCTATTAAATATATCTATAATTGACGAAAATTACTTCCTATTCGAAACTAGAATACGGAAATGAATATTTGTATGACAATAACGCCAACTATCGTCAGATTGAAGAAGCTTTGCCCAAACTAGAGGAGGATAATAACTCCCTGCTAAAATCCTACTTTTATTTAGAAAATTGAATGTATTACTTTAAATCTATAATTCATATTTTAATTATATTATAAAGACTGATTTACAGAGTTAATTTGTTAGATAATTCATTATGGAACGATCCTTTTAGACTTTTCAACTAATAAGCATGTAATTAATTTATAACGTAATTTTTATAAAACATTTGTGAAATCTGTACGAGACCCAGGTTGGTACCGTTACAACACGACGCGTTGTGGCAATCATAGAAAGATCAAATAGCGAAAATCGTGTCGTGGCTGACATGCCATTCGATCTCAACGCGTTGTGGCAATGAAGAAAAGCCATGACGCGTTCTGAGCATTCATTGTTTTAACCATGAAGGAAAAAAAAAAACCACGCGTAAAATTTTTTCTTCCTTCATGGTTTTAACCATATCACGACGGACATATTGTATGAAACTTGTCGGTGTCGGCTTGGGTGCAAAGACGCATTCAAACATCAGTTTTATTCATTTCTTTTCTGTTTATGAGAGTGAATTTTAATGTCAGCGCTAATTATTTTTTTAAATAAAAAATGTTTCCTAAGGACATCTACCAAAACGTTTCCAGCCTAGGCCTATTAGGATCCATATCGGAAAGTAGTGTGCGTCGTAACCAAATAATATTCCATACGCGTCATGGCTTTTCTTCATTGCCACAACGCGTTGAGATCGAATAGCATGTCAGCCACGACACGAATTTCGCTATTTGGTCTTTCTGTGATTGCCACAACGCGTCATGCGCGTTTTCATTAGAGCCATAACACGATTTTCGCCATGTGGATGTTTTACTGTGACCACAACGCGTTGTGAGCTTTTTTTCCGCTCACTGAGCGTTTTCGATCTTTGAGCGTAACATATATAATATAAAACAAATATAATAATAAACAGCAACAACACACCGATTACACAGCAATTTGTAATAATTGTAAATGAGCATGAAATTTAAATTCTACTTGGAACGAAAGTAAGCCGTATCTATTAAATGGCAACGCGAAAAACAATTGAATTTACAAAATATATATTATACAATGTAGGAACAAAAATGTTGAACCCTTCTCCCACGCATCTCTAAATAAGCAAGTGTTGGAACAAGGGGTGTTTGTGTCAACACGACTTTTTCTCTTTTTTGCAAAACATTATGTCCTGGACAATGAATTATGCTCTCTGTTGTATTTCGGTTTATTTCCTTTGAGACTTTGTGTTGAGCAAATTCAAGAATGTGCTCTTTGTACACAGTGAATTCATAAGGTTCGGGTCCTTTGATGGGCCTTTTAATGTGAATTTAGATAATTTGGGGTTAAAGTCTTGGAATAGCCTAGTCGGTAACTTTTTCCACGGATTATCCATATTTACTTTTCTTACTTTTTCTCAGAAATATGTGTACCTACCTACTAACGATACTTGGTCGTGAATTATGGAACATCTTGATATCAAAATAAATTGAAGATCTTACACACTTTGACCGAACGAAAGTGCTAATAAAATAAACATAACAAATAAGAAGCTAATTAGATAATTTACAGTAGGTACAGTAAGAACAAAGGACTACTCATAAAGAACATTGGCGACTCGTTCCCGACGAACAATATTATTGCCCCTCAATCCATGAATCACGAAGTCCAAAGCATTCTGTATTTAAAACACATGCTCGTAAATAAACAGCATTTTGTTTATAATAAAACGTTCGTAATCTCCTTAAGCGTGCTTAGGGCCAAGTCGAAATAGCAATAAACGTAAAGTTCGTTTCAATTTAGACGCGGCCGTCGTTGTGAGCTTCTTATTTGTGTAGACCGACGCACCTGCCAACGACGGATTGTAATATATCTAATGTTGTATTTAGAACAAGCAATTGTGGTTCTAGAGAGCATCGGTGGCACTACTGGGCGGTCACTCCACACAGAAAACGCGTTTTGTCAAGCTACTTCTTTTTGAATAGCAACTGCGAATATCAACTACAAGTCAATGGCGCTAGGCGCTATGTAAAACACGCCCGAACACCCCTGGTAGAGTCCCGCGGCGCCTGCGGGGTGCGGGGCGTGGAGCACTATATCGGGCGGGGAACTCATTTTAGCGCGGGGGGGTGAGTGTCCTTTCTGTACAGGTTAGTACTATTATTTTCTTCTGTGTCGGTGGTGTAGTGGCTAGCCGTTGCCTTCCATGCGGGAAGCCCGAGTTCAAACCTTGGCGCGTACTAATGTTTTCTATTTTCATATTCAATTATGTAGGTTTATTCCACTCTCTTACAGTACAGAAAACAACGCAAGGAGACCTGCGTACGCCTGTGAAGAAATTCAACAGTTTTGTGTCAAGTTGACCAACCCACACTAAGACCCATTTATTTATTCTGATTCAGGATAGGCTAGAACCCCTAGGCAAGGACATAAGGGCTTTTAAAAAGGGATTTATTTTTATGATAATAATTGGATAGAATAAAGACTTAAGCAAAATCAACTACATGTTATTTAAAATGTTACTAAATTTTGTCGATTTTCAAAATGCATTCGTCTTTCTTATCTTTGCTTAAGCTTTTTTGAATGCGATCAATCACTATCGTTTTTTTTATACACAAAAGTTGTTAGGTACCATGCAAGTAAGCAAGCGTTATTTCCATTAGTAGGTGCCAAAGATTTTATAATTTTCTTTAAAATACTCATTATCAAGAAAACAACAATGGACTACTCGTGTTGAACAGAAAAACAAGTTCTTCCTAGAGAGAAAAACATCTTCCAAGAATAGCAACTCTTTATTTAATTCATAGCACAAAAAGTGACATCTTAGTTACCTTTAGTATTCTATTACTTAGAAAAGTCTTCGTAGAAATTGATAATAACGTTCTACCGAATGGAGGAAAACAACATCTTCGAAGAATCAATATTTCTTTAGAAGCAAGATGTTTAATAATGTTTATCCCTTTTGTGCAGCACTCTTTTAAAATACGATATTTACCTATAATGTTTTTATCACGTATTATTTGAAAACCTCATGGACCTTAGTCACATAAAGTAGTAAGTAAAGTTACTATTGATTGCTTTATTCATGATTTCTAAATAAACAAAAAAATATATATTTTTATAACCGTTACCTAAACCTAGTTATTACTTTTTATCTTTATCTAAAACTAAAAATTGAACTCTTTAGCATATGACCGCACATGTTGATTTGCTGAACTTGCCAGTAAATTTAACTTTTATCAAAAGTTAAAAGTAAACCAATTACTTATTTCATTTCGTCTCATTACTTACACTAGATATTTCTTAATAAATTTATTTTAATATATTGCTTGCTTGCTTATCGTGTGGGTTTCGAGGATAACCTACCTCACAAATTATATAAGTATATTCTATTCTATTCTATTCTATTCTATTCTATTCTATTCTATTCTATTCTATTCTATTCTATTCTATTCTATTCTATTCTATTCTATTCTATTCTATTCTATTCTATTCTATTCTATTCTATTCTATTCTATTCTATTCTATTCTATTCTATTCTATTCTATTCTATTCTATTCTATTCTATTCTATTCTATTCTATTCTATTCTATTCTATTCTATTCTATTCTATTCTATTCTATTCTATTCTATTCTATTCTATTCTATTCTATTCTATTCTATTCTATTCTATTCTATTCTATTCTATTCTATTCTATTCTATTCTATTCTATTCTATTCTATTCTATTCTATTCTATTCTATTCTATTCTATTCTATTCTATTCTATTCTATTCTATTCTATTCTATTCTATTCTATTCTATTCTATTCTATTCTATTCTATTCTATTCTATTCTATTCTATTCTATTCTATTCTATTCTATTCTATTCTATTCTATTCTATTCTATTCTATTCTATTCTATTCTATTCTATTCTATTCTATTCTATTCTATTCTATTCTATTCTATTCTATTCTATTCTATTCTATTCTATTCTATTCTATTCTATTCTATTCTATTCTATTCTATTCTATTCTATTCTATTCTATTCTATTCTATTCTATTCTATTCTATTCTATTCTATTCTATTCTATTCTATTCTATTCTATTCTATTCTATTCTATTCTATTCTATTCTATTCTATTCTATTCTATTCTATTCTATTCTATTCTATTCTATTCTATTCTATTCTATTCTATTCTATTCTATTCTATTCTATTCTATTCTATTCTATTCTATTCTATTCTATTCTATTCTATTCTATTCTATTCTATTCTATTCTATTCTATTCTATTCTATTCTATTCTATTCTATTCTATTCTATTCTATTCTATTCTATTCTATTCTATTCTATTCTATTCTATTCTATTCTATATTACTACGCTACTTCTTTTGTTGTGTGCCAAGCCTAATGCCATACGGGATTGTAATATCTGTTCCTGCGAATAATTCAAGTGATTGCTTTATTTTATTTCGTTTTGCGCAAGCGAGTAGAAACGTTCGCCTTGTTTCGATATGTTTGTTTTAGTTTATTTCGATATCATACGATTATATTCCAGTGAATTTATAGGCTCATATTGGTCCCGATTCTACATACTCTCTAACTTAAATTTTAAAAACATAATTGTCTCTTTCACGTTATTTTAAGAACGAAAAGGGACAAGTGATTGCCAAACTTCATTTAGAGACGTCAAACATCGATTTTACGCTTAATTTAGCAGGAATTTAAAAACATACCAACTAAATTAAGCTGAATTTGACAGCTGCGCTGCTTATTTATTCAAAATTAAATTTATTTATCTACCATCCTTTTCGATTCCCATATGAATGAAAGAGACCAACAACTTAAATTTGAATATTTTAGCGGCCACGCCAGAATTGAGCCCAATATATATTAGCTATGAGGGACGTTGGGTAAGGTACAATTTAAAATACACGGCACTAACAAACATAAACAGCATGTACGGAAGGTTTTTAAAATTGAAAGTTTATTAGGTTTTCTTTCTCTATTGCTTGCTTATCTTGTTAATTTCGTAATCAAAACAACTTACGGTTCTTTATTTGTAACATATTATGTAACGTACCATCGCCGTTATTGGCAACTAAATTGTAAACTAGTAGTAAACTATACAAACAACCAAATAGACAAACGAGGAAATTGATGCACCTGAAAAATTATTTGCTGGAAATGGACGAACGGGGAACTGGGCGAACCGCTAAAAGTACGAGTAGACGAACGGGGAAATGGACAAACGGGGATCGACTAGACGAACGGGGAAATGGACGAACTGTGAAAAATACAATCAGTGAAATGGACAAACCGGGAAAGTAACAAACTGGGAATTGGACTTACGGAGACCAAGTTGACGAACGGGGAAATGGACGAAGGGTGCCGAAACGGTTCCAGAGAGTCAGCTTTTTCAAAACTAAGTTAAAAATCTTTTCTGGAAATCTGTTTCTATTTTTGATTGGAGCTTTTATAAAAATATAAATTGTACATTTTACAAGCTTTTATTTATTTTCACCTATCCCAGTATCTTTAGGGCTTTAATCCTACTAATATTATGAACTAATATATAAATGGGTGGATGGATGGATGTTAGTTACTCTTTCACGAAAAAACTACGGAATTGATTTTAATAAAACTTTACATAAATATAGCTTATACATCAGAATAATACATAGGTTACCTATAGATAACAGCGGGAAAATCCTTCATTCTCACGGGAAAAATGGGCGGGGCCATGGGGTGGAAAGCTATTGGATAATAATAATCGTCCAGTAAAAAAGGCAAACCATATTTTTATTTCCTATCGATCTTAACCCCAAAATCTATACAAACGACGAATCTATACCTAAACATTTGGACTACAAATGGGCGAAGTTGTAATGTACCAACTTCGAAGTTACTTGGGATTTATTACCTTACAAACTGTGTATTAGATCTCATAGATTTTACACCCCAATGTGAATATATGGGTATTTGTTCAGTGAGTCGTAAACATATAAAGTTATTGCCTTAGGATAGACTTTGATAGAGCGGTACTGAGTTAATAAAAATCAAATATTATGGATGATATTCTTATATAAAGAAATATTATTAGTAAAGCTTATTGAGAATCAATTTAGTTTGATTCATGATTCTTCATGAATCATATGGCTGCAATCGTTATAGAGATCTTTGGGGAGAAAAAATACCAACATAATTCTCAAAGTATTTAACATCCTAACTAAACAAAACGAATTGAAGCTTTAGGGGTAGAGTCTTCCGGTCCCCCGCAAGTCCGGTGAAGCTTGATCCGTCGTACTTTTTCGACTCAAGCATAGGTCAATTAAAAAAAAAGAAAAAGAATTGAAGCAATAGCGAGTTATCAGCGTTAAAATGTATCGTATTTAATTTGTAAACTACTAAATTGAATCCTAATTAATTTCCATGTAAAAAATGTACAAACTAAATATCTTAATCGACAAACAATCAAACTTTCGTATTTTTAATATTAGTCAGAAATGTGTTTAAAGCAAATAAATAAATTTGAATTTTTAAATTTGAATTTGAATGTTTTGTAATTTAATTCTGCGACTTGGCAGGCAAAGGCAGCTGAATATTTCTTTCAATTTTGTGTATTTAATAACACCAACCTAAATGTTTCTTTACATTACTAGATAAAAGTAAAAGAAAACATAATATTAAACCATAAAAACATTGGCTACAATAAACCACTTCCATCTCAGATATGAAAGAGATTCCCAGTACGAATTTCTAATAATGCACAAGTAGGCTGCGTCGCGAGTGCTTCAGATGTATTACAGCGATTCATGTTACGCCCCTCACAGAGTCAAAGCGATACCTTGTGATCGAGCATCCGTAAGCTGATGACACTTCGGGCCTTACCATTGGGAAATATTCGACAAATCGGATCAAAATGTATACGTTTCAATTCGCAGAAATTGGATCACTTAGTAGTAGTTTTGTTTTTATAGAGAACACTTACTTTTGTCTTGTTGCTTTCACTAACATTTGTAAGAAATGATGTTGTTAGTTGAATTAAATATTGAGTAGCGTTTTAATTGCCTGTTTTACATATAGCTATTCGTAGAAAATATTGTTATTAATATAGAAGTAGTCATTCAGAACTTGCCTTTCATATTTTGATTGTTCAAGACTCCTTCGAGTAAATCTCACAAAATATAGCTAGTAGGATTTTGTTCAGCGACGAGAATAATTAAGTAAAAGTGTGGTGTTTACTGACTCACAGCCTAGAATCAGTTTGTTGTTGGACTAAGCCACGCTGTTGAAAGGGAGGTAGGTATTGCCATAATCTTCGCGGTTGGCGGGGTTGGGGATCACAGTTGTTCTTGATTACACAGGTGAAAGCTGCTACCTAGACCCTTAGAATGTTCCTTTAGTCACCTTTATTTAACAACACTTACAGGAAGATTTGGGTTGGTACAGCTTGATTATTATTGCAATTCAATACAATATACTTTATTGAACAAAAAATAGTACAGTGAAACATTTACAAAAACGTGTAGAAAGTGTATTATTATTGTGTCGCAGCTGGGTAGCAATCTAATCTATGCAGCTGACTGTACTAGTCCAAACAAGGAACCATACAAATAACAACTTTAAGTTACGATTAGTTTAGTTATTAGCCCCTATAATTTCCCACTCAGAGGCTCAAGCCTACCCCTATAACGACCACGCTGAAGCAGTGCAGTTCAGTTGACAACGATTACTTACGAATCGTCGTCGGTGGCCAAGAGTGTCGGTAGCCAAGTGGCTAGGGCCGTTGACTTCCATTCAGAAGTTCGCGGGTTCAAACCTCGGCACGTACCAATGTGTTTTCAATTTCCGAATTCATATTACGTATATTCTAGGGTGAAGGAAAACATCGTGAGGAAACCTGCACGCACCTGCAAAGAAATTCAAAGGTTGTGTGTGAAGTTGACCAAACCGCACTAGGCCAGCGTGGTCGACTAAGGCCTATTCACCCTGATATCAGGGTAGGCTCGAGCCCCTCGGTGGGGACATATATGAGCTGTTAAAAAAAATCTTGTCTGAATCTAGTTCGAGTTTGAAATAGATAGTAGCAAAACCATTGGAGTGAGGTCAAAACGCTGTTTCCAACGAACAATGTTTCGAGCCGTTTGACTGCAGGCTTCGGATGAAATTCTAGCGCCATCAAATACAACGCTTTTTTACAAAACAAAGCTAGAACATTCCGTCGTTCATCACCGGTAATGGAAGTGGAATTCATTTCCTGGAGCGTTCGTTTGTTATTCCTCGTTTGAAGGGAGAACCAAAAAGTTGATAATCTCTTTCGGATTTAGAACACTATTCGGGTATTGGAAAAAAAGTTTAGACAGGAATAAAAAAAGTAGTACAAAGTTAGGACTACACTGTTTCACACTACATGTTTCAATATTAGACTGCACAACGTACCTATTATATTATATTTGTAATTCGAATTTCATGTCAAGTTCTTAAACTTATCGCGAATACGGGTCCTTTGACACGCGACAGCCATTTGACTAAAATATACGTATTTTGTTTGGATACCCTCAATTTAGATGTCAACTAGTAATGAAGAAATCAAAGGATTTTTAATAATGTTGGTACATCTTATAACCAAAAACTCAAAACATCTTTTTAAACTTCTTTTCAATCATTCTATTCATTATTTTTATTATATTTATAGTGAAAATAAGTATAGTGTAGCTACGTTATAGGGGTTATTTTATTTAATTTAATATAACATTAAATTAAAAAAAATAACCCCCGCCACAAAACCAACTCTAAGATCCTTACAACAATTAGAAAAGACCTGATAATCTTCAAATGGCTAAAAATATTTTCTTGGATCATAGCTAAGAACACTCTCGATTGTCACACGTTGTAAACAAAAAAAAAAACTAGATCAAAATCGGCGCATCCGTTTAGGAGCTACGATGCCACAGACAGACAAACAGACAGTGTTGGTAGGCGATTCATTCGCTGAGTTTCGGCCGCTGTGACCGAAACAGGAATTCTATGATTTTTAATATTTTTGAGTAGGTGTAGGGTAGATACACACGTCAAACTTATAACACCCCTCTTTTTTGTCGGTGGTTAAAAATACGTTATAATAAATGTTATGTACGTATTCATACATCCATTATTTTTACTTGTATCTTTAGTCTAAAATTAATATCTTTATTAATTCAGTTTTTTCAGTAAACGCACTTTACCAGACTTTACTGAGATAATAAGACTGTATTTCTCTCCTTACTTTCAAACAGGAGCCAATATTTATTAAATCAGTTTTCCTCTACATTATTTAATAGTATATTTTCTTCAGGAACTTGCTAGTTAAATTGTAAAAGGCAGCCGTTATCGACAGTTTTTCCTTTGCCAACTTAAGCCTTACTTCAAAAGTGTTTACTTAGACTTACAGAGCGTTCAAGAAACTTGAGCTGAAAGATAAATAAAATAGTCACTTTAAGAAGACTAGTTACTGGTTTCTAGTGTGACGTTATTAAGATAACAAAGTTTTATAAGATTTTTTTACTATGCGCCAATTATAGAAATTATAGTTTTAACACAAAAATGGAAAACAATAAAAAAAAACAGCAAAAAAATTTATAAATAAGTAAATAATAATAATTTTAAGGGTTTTGAATTAAAAATACAGATTATTATTATTATTTGTATAATTCTTTGAAATCGTTTTCCGTTTCATAGACGGCGGTAAGGAATTAGGCTAACCCTACTTAAGGAGCAAAAGAAAAGTATCATTAGTATAGCGAGAAAAACTCGTTCACCAGTATAACCAATAACAGAACATTAAATTTGTTTTCAGACTTTACTTATTTATTATGTGCCTTATTCCAGTAGCATAGGCCACAAATTCATAAGCCTTTAGAAAATATCTCAAAAAGTAATTGTAAAAACTTTTAACACGCAATTAAATCAAAATTTCCAATACGAAAGTTACAAATACTTATAATGATAAGTAAATGTACATACCTATTATTAAATTTTAATTATTTCATACCAAAATTTAAACAAATAAATAAATTAAAAATGTGGTACTGGATTTTTAGTTAACGAGCATAATTATTAATTAAATTTTAAAAGCGGCTAGTCGTTAATTGATACCACATTATTAATTTCATGCTCTACGATATCAGATATTTAGTTATTGAAGTACCTACTAGTTACTTTAAAATTATAATTATTGTTATGTTCAATTAATGATATGATATCGACACGTTGAGAGGCCCTAAAATTTAAAATTGTGTAGCAACCTATCATATCAATAAGGTTCAAAGTCGACTATAAATAATTGAATCTCTGCGGCCGTCGTCATCGTCGGTTCTACGCGCAACATGCCCTGTACACTGCAACATTAAGTAAAGCAATTCTACTGCCACAAGGAACAAAAATGAAGGAAAATTAAAAATGTGATTTAAAAACAAATCGTAAAAAGAAATATATCCCAGCATTCAATCAATCATTACCCGGCATTCGGAGAAGTTGGGCATTGCTAAGGCTTCCCTTCTTGTTATTCAATGCGCGATGCTATCCATTGATCAAGAACAAACTGCTCAGTCGGGACTGGAGTCAACTCAGTTGATATATCGAAAGGTACGAGTTTTATATCCTACTGGTGTCCCTTAGGGAGTTTTATCGTGTAAAAAGTTAACGGTAGCTTTCGAAGTCTATTTATCTTAGTTTTTTACACTCAGCTTTTTCTAATCCCCAAAAAAAAGAAGCGTGTTATAAGTTTGACGTGTGTGTCTGTCTGTCTGTCTGTCTATGGCATCGTAGTACCTAAACGGATGCGCCGATTTTGATCTAGTTTTTTTTTGTTTTCAAGGTGTCACAATCGAGAGTGTTCTTAGCTATGATCCAAGAAAAAATCTTCAGCCATTTGAAGATTATCAGCTCTTTTCCAGTTGTTGAAAGGATCAAGTAACGGTTTTGTGTCGGCACAGTATAAATATAGTATGTAGTGGTGTCGGGGGTTATTTTTTTTTATTTAGTGTTATTTACTTAGACTTATTTATCGTTTCTAGTATTTTTACGTGGTTCTTTAAGGAGACTTTATGTGTATATAAATGATATAGCGTCGGGACGGTTGCCAAGTAAGGTAATGATGAAAGAGACTCAGTCTTTTAAGGTTTTATATCTTAATTTTTATTGAATAAAGTTACCAATTTTTTTTCATAATCACGAAATAGATTTTGATAATAAATAAAATATAAAGGTTTTATTAGATTTTAAGGCCTTTATTTTAAATTCAATAGTTCGTGGATTCATGCCTCGGCACTTTATCAATTTGTTTACGATTTTCGAATTTATATTGCTCTTACGGTAAAGGTTGTGAGGAAAACTGCAACACCAGTAAATTAATTCAAAGACTGTGAAGTTGACTATGACGTGACAAAGACCTTTTCACCCTAATTCAGGGTAGGCTCGAGCCCCTCGATGGGCACTATGAGCCGTTAACGACTGTCTAGAAAAAATCCTCAAATAGCACTTAAAAAAATGTTTAAAAGCCTTGACTCCATCTTTATGCATTTTTCCGAGAACAGTACAACAATTTATTCCAACTTCTTTAAAATTTCCTTGAAGAAAATTAAATTACGATACAATATCGAAGAGTACAGTCAACGAAAGCAGTCGGCCATTTCTCTTTTATTTCCATTGGCTGACTCAAATTGAAAGTCAAGTTCTTTTTGAGCACTTGATAAATCACTTTTTAATACTTTGCTTGGTGTTATTTTTTGTACTGAAATCGTGGCGCATAAAAAGTGATGGATTATTTCAATTATCTCGTCAGGTAGATGAATCACTTTTATCAAAATTGTAGGATCTTTCATTTTTCGTACGAATTAGTGGTGTTGTTTTTTATTATGTTAATGATTTAGCTACACAATAGTATATTATAAGATATAACATGATTTATGTAACTCTTAGTTCAATATTTATCTTTTAGACATTAATCTAAATTATTGTTTTAATCTCTAAAATGTGAGCAGAACTTAAGTCAGCTTAAACTTACTTTATACTTACTTTAAATAACAAGCTTTAAATTACGCTTTAAAGCTTTTATAATAATTCCATTCTTAAGCATTATTTTTAATATTTAATGGGCATTCTCTTGGTCTGGTGAGGGTCGCGCGAAGCCGCTGGATGCGGGCAGCGCAGGACCAATCGTCGTGGAGATCTTCGGGGGAGGCTTTTGTCCAGCAGTGGACGTCTTTCGGCTGAAATGATAATTATTTTGGTCTCGATCAGGCTCACACAGCGAGCAAGTGGAGCAAGCTGTATCAAAAAATACTTCACCCTAACTTAAATATACTTTACGATTACAATAATAAATATATGGGGCATCTCACACACGGCCATCTGACCCCAAACTAGGTAGAGCCTGTACTATGGGTGCCAGACAACTGATATACATACATTAATACGTATATAAATATACAATATCCAAACACAAGACAAACACAAGTGCCCATCACCGAATTTTTGTCCTGGGCGGGATTTGAACCCGCGATCATGTGCTTCGCAGGCAGACGTACTACCAAATAGGCTACGGGGCCGTCAAAAGTACTTCAAAACGCTGCCTAGCTTGAAAGTCGTCCTGTATGTATAACATCATATAATACGCATTTTATTATATGATGTTACATAGATTTTATTACAGGTCAAATATCCACTTATTCCTCTTTATTTTACTACTTTATTGGTAACCAACCAACAATCATTACCCCACTCACGTACACAATTTCTGAATTCCAAATGTTGTTATTGTTTCCTTATAATCCCGCTTGTTTTAACTGGAGGAACATAAACACATTAGTTAAATCCAGCTAATGGTAAAGGTGGCTCCTTTCCCGGAATGACGCACAAACAAACATTTTCAGAAATAATCTCAAGTGTTTACTGAGTGACGGAGAGATTGTGTAGTTAAGGGTTGGATTGTGTACCGAGAATCATACTTTTATGGTTGCTACTGTAATATCAACTCTCATCTTCTTCTCTTGAGTTTCAAAATTGAACGACAATTTTAAAATTAAACGAATTTCTGACTACAGATTACAGCATTGGGAATTGTATAAAAGGCTAGTTTTCATAATCTTTATAATTTCATAGTATTTTTTATGAGGTAAAAACCAACAAGCAAGCTTAAAATATCATACTAAATTAAACAATTTTTTCTAAGATTTGGATTGACCAGTTAGGTATTTTCTTTGTATATATACTCGTATTTTTCCCTTAACTCGAAGTTAGATTTGGTCTGTGGATTTAACCCATAAAAAAATATCACAGAATTAGCCCATTTCAAAAATACCTACTTATTTTAACAAATAATCAGGACGTATTTAATTACAATTATTCTAAATCTTCTAAAAATAAAACTCAATATCACTTTTTTTTACCCAGCCACGCTCCGCGATTTCACTAACTTTTCCTCTCTCAGCTTTTTTCTACGTTTTTTAACTTTTTTATCATCACGGCACAGACCGAGTAGGATGCCTGGGGGACTTATTAACGCATTCCCTGCGCCCCACTGTGATTCAGTGGCGTATTTCAAACGCGTCCTTAGGCTGTTGCACAAGTATAGAGCTTCTAGCTGTTCTCGCTTTCTTCTCAGACGGACCGCCTAATAAGGTACGAAAACTAAGCTAGAGTCAAATTCAGTCAAAATAAGGGTTGATTCAATGAAAAATACTGACAATAAAATAAGTATCCCAGCACGCTCTTGCCGCTCTCAATTTTATCGCTATGATATTTTCATAAAGATCTACATTTGGAGGTGAATTGGGACGAAGGAACACACAAGAGCAACAGCAAAGGAGGTTTATTCACTTATTTATTTATTTTACTTCATTACACATCACAATTTTTCCCAACAAGTGGGTCTAAAGATGAACATGGAGAAGACAAAAGTCATGTCGAACGCCCATGTAGTACCCACTCCAATAAAAGTTGGGGACTCCGCTCTCGAAGTTGTAGACCATTATGTCTACCTGGGACAAACAGTCCAGCTGGGTAGATCTAACTTCGAGAAGGAGGTCAATCGTCGAATCCAACTTGGATGGGCAGCGTTCGGGAAGCTGCGCAATATCTTTTCGTCCCAAATACCGCAGTGTCTTAAGTCTAAAGGCTCCGACCAATGTGTGTTGCCAGTGATGACTTACGGATCTGAGACGTGGTCGCTAACGATGGGCCTCATAAGAAAGCTCAAAGTCACCCAAAGAGCGATGGAGAGGGCTATGCTTGGAGTTTCCTTGCGTGATCGAATCAGGAATGATGAGATCCGCAGGCGAACCAGATTCACCGACATAGCCCGAAGAATCGCTAAACTTAAGTGGCAATGGGCTGGGCACATTGCACGTAGAACCGACGGCCGTTGGGGCAGAAAGGTTCTTGAATGGCGACCGCGCGCCGGAAGACGTAGTGTGGGCAGGCCCCCCACGAGGTGGACCGACGATCTGGTGAGGGTCGCGGGAAGCCGCTGGATGCGGGCAGCGCAGGACCGATCATTGTGGAGATCCTTGGGGGAGGCCTTTGTCCAGCAGTGGACGTCTTTCGGCTGCGATGATGATGATGACACATCACAATTGGCGGGCCTAATGCCGTACGATATTCTCCTCTGGCCAACGAAAAGGCAAAGAGAGAAAAATAAATTTATTAATTTAAAAACAATTATTATGTTTATTGGTTACTTAACTTCTAACCCCTTATTCATATTTAAACACGATGCGAGTTTGGTCTATGCCGATTATAAACCTGCTATGATTACAACCGTTACAAACATAAAGCTCTTAATTATTACAACTATATTACATCTATACGACTTAAACAAGAGATTCGAGCACGATTTAAGGACTAAATTAGAGTTAACTGTAGTAAGTTTACTTTACATACAAACGTAATGTTGTATTGAAATTATTACCCATGGTCCAAGAAAACAAGGTCTAACCGTTAGACCACGTGACTGACACGAGCCTACGTCATTTTTCGCTGTTCATCCTTGTCTATTAACACGCATTCGACAAGGACGAACAGCGCAAGATAACGTAGATTTTTGTCAGTCACGTGGTCTAGTGGTTAGACCTTGTTTTCTTAGACCATGTTATTACCCAAGAAATATTCTTCTGATTCTGAAATACACCTTCACAACATTATTATTATTTTAATCGCTAAAGTGTCATATAGTTAAGGATGTTATAAGTACTACCATCCTTGCATAAAGTAGACTGTGAATGGCAGCAATATTGGTAGTAAGTATAGTTTCAAGAATACTAAAAAAAATATATTGCACGCTTTAATATTCTCAAAACATCAAATTATTACCAACACTGACAATCCTAACCTTAACGATAACCGTTTATAATCCATTAAAAAAACTGTAAGGGAAGAGAGAAAATCGGGGCTAAAATCACTTTTTACATCCCCCCGATATGGATAAGAAGTGATAAGAACATAAATCTAAATTTTTTTCAAACTGCTTGTTTCTCTGTTGTACTCGTAACGGACTAATCTCCGAAACTGTTCAACATCTTAGGTAGTTTTTACCGCGGGAAAATATCTCATTCCTATAGGAAACTGTGCCCGGGAAAGTAAAAAAACTACGCGGCGTAGCTGCAGGCGGACGCTAGTGTTTTAAAATTCGTATTCTTCAAGATGCTTTTATCGTTACCTTTCTCAACTTAAGCCACAGTCAACGTCGCCTCGTTCCGGTCATGTTTTTAGAATGCCGCTCTGAGCTTTAAAAGGTGGCACATGATTTGTGGCCGCGAATATTTTGAATACACACTTTGTAGTTGAAAACATTCGTCATATGAAAAAATATAAAGTCCCGGTTTAAAAAAGGATACAACACTTGTTCCACGTGCCACTCTAAAAAAGGGAACAATGACATAAATCATAAGCTTTCGGGATTAGTCTCTCAAAGCGGGTTCATATCAAAGACTTTCCGGTATTCAGTGATAGCACGTTTTAGGATAATCACCATTGTCAATAAATTTTGATATTTCTATATGGGTTTGGACATTGAGTGTTTTAAAAGACTTACTAATTTGATAATAAATATGCCGGATATATATCTCATACGGGCCATCTAACCAAAAATTTGAATAGGTACTAGATAGCTGATATTTTCGTTCTTTCTAGAACGCAATTCGCAAAAGATTCGCAGAAGAGAGAGAAACAATATTTTTAGTATAATATAGTGAAGATTATACTTCGATTGGTAAAAAACAATTCTTTTAACCATTAATACTAACGTCAAATTGCACAATAAATACAACTTTTGAATTAGCATAAGGATTGCATTGAAGCATTAGGATGCAACTTTTAATGTTATTGAACTGAAATTACAATAAAAAAATCGGCTTGTTATTTAAAAAAAGTATTACATGTTACTAGTGCAGCAATCGACGCATAAATGAAAGCTACGCCTAACCTCTAAACTACTTTTTTTTCTTTTTGAAACCATAAAAAACTTAGTAAAATTGTTATGACTAACAAAAATGTTGAAAATGTAACATGGTAAATAATTGTTCCTGTAAGCGTCATTTAGTTCTTATAAAACAATTTTCATCAAGACCATGGTAATGAAATGTCATTGGCAGCTTTCCAAGAGTCTATTACGATATCTTTTGATTTGATAAGTATTGATCATCAGAAATGAAAATGGCTACAATCAGAATCGATATTCTCTGTATATTACTTACTTTACGTAATCAAATCGAGATTGTATAGACAAATTAATTGAAATTGGCGGATTGACATTTCTTTTATAAATACACCAGCAAATATTTAGCAGTATTTTCTACTTGTTATACTTTCCATTAAAAAATATAATAAGTAATAAAATTTTTCATGGTAGAAAAATAAAAAAAAGTGAAAAATATTGTTTTATAGATTTAAATGATTTATTAGGTTTAAATAGTATTACCTGAGCGGTTAATGGATAAAAATCTTCAGCAGTTTTAAGATTAGCAATCATTCTGTACTATTTTGATTCTTTTGGGTCTGCGTTGATTTTGTTTCTAAGAATATTAAAATTTCTTTTTTTTTTTTACATTTCGTTTCGTTTTCTTTTTGTTTAATTCACGTTTCTTTTACGTCAATTAACTTTATTTTACTTAATTGAATGCTTATGGATGCAAAAATAGCGAAACGAGCGAGATAACTACTGTAGAGATCGGAAGAAATAGCTTAAAATAAAAAAAAGAGAGAGAGTTTTTTCCTTGCACTGGCGTACCTATGCCTCTTTTTCCAAAGCTGAAAATAGAAATACGCGTAGATAATGTTCACACAGCATATTTTTACACTTGTCATGAATAAGCGTGTACGTTCTTTAGATAGCGCTATTTGTTCATGGGATCACTAAATGCAACTTCTAAAATTAAATCATCATCAGAAATTAAAATCGAATGGAACCGTAGTTTTAGATTATATTTTTGTTAACTATTTTCATACTTTTACATTCATTATTAGGATAATTATTTTTATACTTAAAGAAATACACTCCTATGCTTTTCATCTCAGCCGAAAGACGTCCACTGCTGGACAAAAGCCTCCAAGGATCTCCACAATGGTCGGGAAAGCCGCGGGAAGCCGCTGGATGCGGGCAGCGCAGGACCTATGCTTTTAATGTGGTAAATTGATATTATAGTCTTTTTTTTTGTACTGTTTTATGGAAACGAGGGCATAAGAGACAGGTCAATGATGTATGCGGTAAAAATAGCTAGAGGGCGCTGTTCACCGGGCGGAATGCACAACGCCCCACATAATGATTAATTACCATATTCAAACCATTCTCATTGTTTTACTTTTAAATGTATTTTTGTTTGGTATACTTTATTGTTGTTTGAACATGTACGAGCTCATTAAAATGTGATCATTTATTTGTACTCTTGCTATTTTTTTAGTCTTTCATTAAACACGAAAAGCTTTTTGAAGCATTTCAATGAAAATTCTTATTTATCTTAATTTTTTGTCATAACTATCCAAATTTTAAATAATCTTAAATTTAGAAGAAGGTTAAAAGCTTCCCTGATTCAATTACTTATGTTAATTTTACGAGTATTGAAGTGTGTCAAGTAGGAAAAAATCCAGTTAAATGAAACTCTAGAAAAGAAATTTCAGTTATAAACAAATGTAATAGCCATATAAATAGTATGAAGTACCTTCATTTCTAAAGATAAGACATCAGATCTCAAGGGAACGGTGTTCAATTATTTCCCAACATGGCCGTAGCCCGAATACTCGGCCGTTCCATTGTACGCGGCACCCATACAAAATTGGTCTGAAACTCATACTGGCTGGCTGGTGAACCATTTTCACCCATTCGTATTTGATTCGATGTGGCTGAAACTCACACCAACCGTTTTCATCTATTCGCATTGGATACTGCTAACTATAATGTGCTATGTCATCCGTCAAAAAATATCTAGAGCAGAAAAACAACTGGTAAGTACAATGGAAAATGGAATGTTTAAGATATATAGAAGACTGCGACTTTGCGCCCCGCGGCGTTAACAGTTTTTCCCGTAGGAATAGAGTAATTTTTCAAAGTAAAAGGTAGCCTATCCTAAGGTTTATTCGATCACTTTGCACACATTGCGCAGACCTGCCAGTTCTGTTCAAACTAATATCGCATGGCCTCTTTAAATTTTAAAAATTCGTTCTTCATTAGTAGAAGACGCGAGCCAGCCCTGGTTTGAGCGAAACTTAGTAATTTCATTAAAATTTGACGTCGAAAAGTGATTTGTGTAATCTTATTTTTTTTTATCTGTACCTACTAATTTTTATTAAAATAGGTTTCAAAGAGTAACGAACAGACAGACAGAGTTACTTTCGCATTTATAATACTTATAAAATTCAACGGACATAAGAACAGCGTGTTCAGCTTGATGTATTTTATTTTAATTTTTTATTTAGTATAATATTACAACATCTTATCTACATAAATGTAACATTTTAGCAATACATGATTTGATCAAATATAAGCCAAAAGCAGTAGTATGTTACCTAAAATGTAGTAAAAACGAAATACATATTATTATGTAATGAAATAAACCACAAAAGAAATGCAGTGCTCTTGACTGTACCATCCACTCTGTAGTACTAGTGGGACGCTCATTGTACCACCGACAATAGACTGCCCACACGACCATGTCCCAATTAAGGGACACGCTCAAATAGCCACAGAATATCCACAGGCAAAACATGGTGACCGCACAGATCGCGAATTTTTGGGTTTTCGAACGCGCACTTCGTTGCTATTTCACTTTTTTTTTTTTGTTGTTTTGTTATTTTTTTACATTGTGCAAACATTTTAATTAAATAAATTAGGTACCTAATTCATTGCCATTTGCCAAGCATACCCTATTGCTTGTAGTGGCTAATGAGTGACCAACAATAGGCAGCAAAGCTAATGCGACATAAAGGCAAGACTCTTGTCACTATGTCGCGTTCGACACTTTCCCGAGCTTTACACGCGTTGATCACTGCTTAAGTATTATGTTTATACAAAATACATTTTTAAATTAACAAGATAATGCTATTATAGTGACATACATCATTAAAAGTATCTGGACTTTACCCTCTAAATCTGATGAAATAAGGGATCAGTTATAATCCCGGATTTTCAGAAAGGTTAATGAATATTAACGTTTATTTTGTTTTGATAAATAAAAGCAGAGTTGAAATATAACCGTTCCGTTTAAATATTACGTTACAAAAAGTATGTCAAGGTTTTTAAACGTTTTTAATCTTTATGAAACGTTATAAATCAGTACCTTTGAGATTTTTAGGGCTTCGTACCTAAAAAAAGTTCCTTCTTCTATGATCCCTACGTTGTCCGTTTGTCTGTAAGACTGTCGAGACCCTTTTTCTCCTGAACACGTAAGGAATGAAGTTGAGATTAAGAATGAAATATTAAGGTTCTAGAGTCCCTGGATGCTATAAAATATTGAGTTTCTGAATTCACGTGGTCATTGGATGAAGTATTTATTAGGCTGTTTTTACACAATTTCACATACGCAAAAATAAAATCTCTGTAAATAAAAAGTCTGATACATAAGTATAGAAATTGATTTAAAATAGAACGTGTTAAAAATAAGGAACTTAGAGCACGAAAAGGCTTCTTATACTTACTTTTTTAAACGACATAAAAACCAGTTTTTTTTAACAGTCACAAGTAAATATGTATCATGATTGATTGTTAGTACTAATTTTCCTTTTTTATAATTTTATTAGGTATTAATCACAATAACCAAACATAACCTACAAACTTTCAAAGTGTATAGGACTCGGGACCACAGAAAACTACAACAAATCAAAAACAAAACTTCCACAATATGTCGCAGTTGGTTTACGTCCAATATTCCTCCAAATGGTAGCAATATAGCGCTGGAATCAACTTTGGTCTGGATGGTGAATTCATATCATATTGGATTTCTATCGAAACGTGCACCCGATTCATCTTTGGCGATCGAGAAGTATATTTTTGACCAGCTGGCTGATGTGGTACAGAAAAATATGTACACAGCTTTAAACATTATACTCTATCTTTGAAGTAGGAGGGAAGTTCGTGAATCTGCTAAAGACATTAAAAATCGGGTCAAGCTATATCGAAATTGTACACATTACAATATCCACAAAGTTATACTGTGCCATAAAATTGTTTCTTTTTCAGTAAACTATAGAAATTATTTATCCAAAATACTTGCAGGGCAATTAAGTATAGCTCATTCGTTCATAGGCCACTGAAGAAGAGCATTTTAATATTGATTTTGTACGGAGTCAATAGTTAATAAATACCTACTCTTTTATTATTCCTTTTTTTATTTTGATTTACTTTAAAAAGTAGTTCTCATTTGTGGTAAAATATCATCCATAAAATAGTTCATTGATTACTGTGCTACCTGCACAATAATCAATGAAATGTACTGAATCAGGTACCAAGTCAGGTGAATCAGTACTAACGGTAGTACTTATACTCGTAACATCCTTGGCTACCCGTCCATATGTGTTCTCAAAATGCCATTATTGACATCTTTATACCGTGTAAGTAGTTATGTGCAATAAACAATATGATAATAAAAGTAAGCACCCAAACAACACAACAAATACTCGGAAGCACAAAGAAGTAACTCAACTTGACTTGAATTACTGACAACTAGTTACCAGTTACATATAGTTAACTATAACTGAAGGTAACGTTAGTTATAGTAACTCGAACAGTTTGCGCTGCGGCGTGATGAGACCGCAACCTAACTTCGGTTTAGTGGTATAACTTCAGTTAGCCAAAGCCAACTATGGTTTTGAACCTGTGGTTAGGTCTGTGAATGAGTTTATGTTTACTGAAACACCGTTGTTTCTGAATGCACGGTGTTGTTGTTTATTATCTGTAATCACAGTTACATGTATGTGATAATTGATTGTTTACTAAACACTAAGTTCGTCTGGACAGGTACTTTGATTTTTATACATAGAATAGAATAGGATAATTATGCTTAATTGCACATTGGAAGAAAAACAGAAATTCACAAAAAACGATCGCAAGGGTTCGATCGAAAGGGAAGAGAAGAGGTTGTTAAAAAAACGTTCACAAAGTACAGTAGCCAGCACATGCGGCTGGACATGTTGACCTTCAGAGCGCCCGTATTCCGTAGCGGTAGGGGTGAATTTCGTAGTGCGAATGTCCAACCGCATGTGCTGGCTTCTGTACATACAAAACTGAGATTGCAAAAGGCAATCTCCAATCAAATCCAAATGAAAAATATTTTTTTATGTATAAACCATGTCTAATTCCAGTAATTTAAGGTGAAGGAAAAGAAAGTTTTTTTATAGATAGAGTGATAATATCTCTATGTATGCTTAAATCTTTGAAACTACGCAACAGATTTTGATATGGTTTTTTATAATAGATAGAATGATTCAAGAGGAAGGTTTATATGTATAATATATGCATAACATACTTAAGGATAACCCACAATAACCATTTTCCCGTGCGGAGCCGGGGCGGGTCGCTAGTTTGGATATAAAAACACTCAACTATAAAGTACCTGTTGACCCAAATAACGTTTATCCTTCTTACATTTCAAGAATTCTTCTCGCGTACAACATGAAGTGTAAAAAGTAATCCGAAACTTTTTAATATCCCGTATATTGTTTCTGAGAGAAATTAACATTTACTCGGAATAAAGCAATATCTCAAAGAAGTGTAAAGGACAGACGACAAAAATCCAATTAAAAACTTAAATAACATTTAAGGGAAGCGAGTAAAGTTGAAAATAGTGTGCAGTAAGCAGTTATTGAGATATTTCAATGATGGAAAGTTTGCAGCGCTAAGCACTATGTTTAAGTCGTATTGTTACTTTGTACTTAACGATTACTGTTTTATTACAATGCAATGCTTTTACTGTCACATTTAAGATTTTATATGTTTTTATATAAACTGCGGTGGTGCCCTAATAGTAGACAGTCGCTACTATGCTACAAATTTTTATCATATCCGCTGCACCTTGTTTTTTATCGATTTTGAATATTTCTTCCCTCCGAATAGATATAAAAAAGAGTATACGATGGATTTTTTTTCTTAAAATCGCCACTGCCACAGAAAAAATCGCCACTGCCTAGTGCCGCATCGCAATGCCGCAACTATTATTTATCTTTTTAAAATTTCACTAATACCTCCGGTCACTTTCGGTTTTATATGGATTTCGAGGTCAAACTACCCTGCAAAACATGATCTCAGAGATTAAGTCATCTAAAATAGGTCGTATAGACTACATCATCAGTAGAAAGTTGCCGAGTCGAACGGCTTTACGTGCCTTTCAGAGCACGGAACCATTTTTTTTATCGGACATTCAGGTGATTCTGCCAGCAATCCCTAAAACTACGCAACGGAATTAAATGCGGTTTTTTTATAGATAGAGTGATAATATCTCTATGTATGCTTAAATCTTTGAAACTACGCAACGGATTTTGATGCGGTTTTTTTTTATAAATAGAGTGATTCAAGAGGAAGGTTTATTTGTATAATACATGCATAGTATACTTAAGGATAACCCACAATAACCATTTTCCCGTGCGGAGCCGGGGCGGGTCGCTAGTCTAATATATCAATGTCAGGCGTCAGTAACATTTTCCTCAAGTGCTTAGTAAAAACAAATCCTTGATACGTATTTTTTATTAACCACCATCATCCATTTCCGTACCGGTAAAGTAACTTCAGTTGTGTGAATAGCCCTTTAACCGGTAGATAAAAGCCTTAAAAAGTCTTATATTTTCCATACTTTTTTTACGAACGTAATGTACCGTGAAGGTTGCTCGGGACGAGAGAAAGGCATCGATAAAAGAGTCGAAAAGTTCATATTTTATTACTAAAAGGGTTTCGGTCAGTGAAAATACGGTTACGTTTGTAAAAGTAAAGGGTCACATTTAAAACAATGTTTATTTTCTTTATGTCCATATTCCATAATAGTTTTTTATCTAATTCTGGAGCTTTTATTTAGATTTATATTAATACAAAAATCTACTTACTCAAAAAATATGAAAATGCAAATAAATTTTTTTGCCTGAGTTGGCTTTTTGCACAGAAAAAAAACCTTTTAAGTGTTTAAAAGGTACACGAATAAATAAGGTTTACATTGAAAGCTGATGACATACTACATTATGCAAATTTTAAGAATGTCTTGCCTTTTAGTTAACTCTGCAAAGCTTAGCGTCGAGCTAAAAATAAAAGTAATTTTTCGAGAGAAGCTGATACAGTATGATTATTAGACTTTATTGTACATTCTGATTCTCTTTGAATTTCAATAATCCTTATTGTACTTAGGTTACACACAATATAAAACTCATTATTAGTTAAGTCTATGAAATTTCTACATGCATTATAAACAATGAAAATGATTTTTGCATTGAAAATTTAATACTATGATGAATAAAAAAAAGATGAATGAGATGAATGGTAGAAGTAACATAGAAATACGAAGCTAGTAAATGAAAAATTTACGTTTCTGACAGATCGATATAAAAAAGCGTTTTTAATAATAAAATAAAGCATACCTCTATTTTTTATTTTTTATTTTATTTTACGTGATCTGATTTGTTATTTGTTCTGTGCTAATGCTAACACAGTAAAACTGCAAAAAGAAATATCTCAAAAAAAAAAAAACTAAACTAACACACACCTACGTACTTGTACAAAGTTTGCCCGACTGTTTTATTGAAAAGAGGGTTCTTTGATGTATCACGCGTAGACACTCCACCCGAATTGAAGTTGGCGAAAATTTGAATAAAACATGAAATATTTATCAAGCACTACATCATATGTAAATACGACTCGGACCTTGATATATGTGTTACCTTGAATAGCAAAATATTTTTCGTACATCTTTCATAAGTAATGACGGCAAATGTTATTTTTCAAAGTCCAAAAGATTAAAGCTTTGGAGCGTTTTTCATCCAATCGTAATGTTTTGAGATTATGCAGAAAATAAAATGTTAATAAGTATTTCAACGTTTACAATGAGCCGTAATGTATTTCTATTAATATATCATTATATTTTTTATTATTCTTATTATCGTGTTTGATCTAAAAGTAAATATTGAGTCTACTCAAGCAATAAAAAATTCCAAAAAGGAGTTAAAATAATTTAAAAACAGGTTGTAAATATTCGCATAAATTTGTATTTCAAAGGGCACTTAAATATTGCAAAATTAATAAACTACTATGTATTTGAGATATATGCCCGTTTTCACTAACCTTGTCGTAGGTTTTCCCTAGTTAACAAAAAACTAAGCTAAACAAAGCTTTAAAAAAAAATTGGTTTGCACTAACAGTTTTCACTTAAACGTTTCGTAAATTTGGCGGTACCTAGATAAGTAAACGAACAAACTCTATGGTTTCATTGTTTTCCAAAACACGCAAAGTAATGTAGAGTAGTACAATAGTAGACTGCAATTATAGTATAGATTTATTTTGTTTTATTTATTTTTCGAATAAAAAGTACCGTACAACGGAACGTATTTTCAAACACCAATCAGCGTTCAGCATTATTTTCATACAAACTGACAGCGCGGTGAGCGCGGTAACGCTCCAGCTTGTTCATAAATATTGAATTGAATTGTTATTTATGAAAAAAAAGAGAAATTACTATACCTAATATTGTGTTTTTAGAATTTTTACAAACATTATAAATAAAAACAATGGATGGTCCGATTACCTACAAGAATTGTGCTGCTTCGAAAGGTAAACAATTACGGTTATTTTTGTTTTGCATTTTTTTTGTCTACAAACTACATAATTTTATTGTTGGATGTATGTAAGCGTGCTACTGCTTTATAATAGGCTTGAATATTATGTATATATGATCCAAAGAGCCACGTTTACATCAAACTATTATGTGTGTTACTGGAAGAAAATCTATTTGCAATCGAAGTGCCAAATCCGTGTGCCAAATAGTGTAGAAAAGCCGAAGAAATTGGTGATATTTCAGTAACTAGCAGTTATTCTCAATTATTATACGAGAAAGGATTGTATGATGCGGGCAAAGCTGTATCCGCTAACAGCTAGTTTCAAATAATTATGCAATAAAAATACAGACTGTAAATTGGTTATAAAGCAATAAAAAAAATATACACAAAGGCACTTTATTATTTTTATAACATAATGTATATAAGCATTTTTTGTATTTTGGCAGGTAAGTATGCAGCTTTACATCTCAATAATGGGATATCAATTCAAACTATTACATCTGGTCTGGTGCCATTGAAAGAGGGAACAACCTAATAATGGAAGTAATAAGCCATAAAAAAGGTATGATCATGATGTCTTTGTTTTATTGACATAATATTAACTTATCGAAACGAAAAGTTGATTCAGGCTTTTGTAGTAATTAAGTATTTTTATGCATTTCAGGTTAAAAATGAAGAGGCAGAACTGGTCATAAATATGCAGATTATACTAGAAAGATTATACTATTTTTGGAGCTACACCAGATGGACTTATTAGAGCATATACCATGGAAGTGAAAATGAAGATAATTCAATTTCTTGTACAGCACCAGCATTGTATTATTGTATGTTATAGATTATAAAAATAAAAGAAATATAATTATAATTAAGTTTGTTGTTTTCTTCTAAAACATTACATAAAAGTTTAACAAGGATATAAACTTTCCATACAATATTTCATCTCATATATTATATTTCTTAGTATAACAGTTATAATATTTATAATATTAGTAATGTTATAATATTATAAACTAAATAAGAAATATAATATATAAAATGAAATATTGAATGGAAAGTATTTATTTATTTGTTTGTATGTTTGCATTGAATGCAAAGATAGAATAGACCTCGGCAAAGGACATAGGCTACCTTTTACCGCGGGAAAATTCTTTATTCCCAGGAGAAAAACTGTTTGCAAGGTCTGCCTATTGCTAAGCAAATATATTTCAAACAGTTGTGCTGACACTTCGGCGGCTGATGAGCATACTGCTTCTTTCTTTGTTCATTTCATTTAACTAGCTTTTCGCCTCACGCCTTAGCCCGCGCCGGCAATTTTTCTCGTGGAAATGTGTAATCTTCCCGCAGTAAATGATAGCGTATGTGTTATTTAGATGTATAAGCTAAATGATTGTAAAGTTTCGTTAAAATCAATTCAGTAGTTTTTGCGTGAAAGAGTAACAAACATCCATACATCCTCACAAACTTTTGAGTTTATAATATTAGTAGGATTTAAAAGAAATTAATGGGAAGTTGTGAAATGCATTAATTACGAAGAAGTTAATCAAGTTGACCTTAAAAAATGAAAAAATAACGGTAAATATGTATAAATATTACCGTAAATATACATAACCTCAATTTATTTGCAATGACAAATAATCCACAGAATAAAAAAGCACAACATAGGTCGTTTCGTAAGCTCTAGGCGCTGTCAAATCGGCCTCCTAAAGATAAGGATAACTTAAGCAGGTTTAAGAATAACTTAATGTTAGTGAAAACGAAATTTGGACTAAAAGTTTCCTAAATACGTTAGGCATCAATTTAGGAAATTCTCAATGTTAGTGAAAACGGGCAATAGTGTTTTGTTTGTACTAAGCAAGTACTAAGCTTTCACACATGAACAATTATGGAAATGTGACTTGATGTCTGTCTTAGATCATTGCTACGCCGTAGCTTAATCGTAGCATTGTGCTACGGTGGTTCGATTTCGGTCGATCTGAGCAATTCCCCAGGTCCCAGAAGCGAGCAAACTTGGCGTCCATTCTAAACAGTTGTCTGTCTATATCCCTATTTGATGCAAACGTTAGCAATCATCTTTTCAATTGATCCCATTTATATTAGAAATATAAAAGTTTGAAATTTTGTTTCAACTATTGGACGGATTGGGATGAAAGTTGGCGTCAACGTAAGGCCATCTTGTTTTGAAATCAAAATCTACGCGAAGTTGTGGGCAAAACCTAGACAATTGTAAAACGTAATAATTTATCGTTCTTTAACAAAAAGCAATTCTCAAAAATCACAACAGAATAATTGAATTGAGTATAAAAATCAGTAAGAATAGGATTTTTTAGGATTGTTTTCATGATAGAAAATTTCAGTACAAATCTCTTGGTATACATTTATCGCTTACTCGTTACATATGAGATACTTAACAAAATCCTCTCTTTTATGACGGATATCAACAATAGACTTAGCGAAACAGAATAACACGTTAATTCGCCTATTGAAACGTATTGTCATAAAGCCGCTGTCACAATAATAATAATTAATCTACCCATAACAAAGCCTCAAATCTGAATAGAGCGAGTTCTGGAAGTTGTCGACATTTCGGATCTATTGTATGTGGACAAGACTTAATGGTGAATCCTTGAGCCGACTCAGTTTTGTGAACTGAATAATTATTCATTAGACGACATGGTGTTGATCGTATTCTGTATCAATTTTAACAGAATTATGCTCAACAAATTTTGCTGTAAGTTTTTAATGTAATTATGTGACATTAACCAATTTGTAAATGGGCCATCGTAGAGTCGAATTTATTCAACTTCTTAATCTCAAGATTCCTCAAAATTTGGCAAATAGGTTTACTCAACGTTAGCTGATAAAGTACCTACAGGTTTTAGCTGCTGAAAGATACCTAATAAACCATAAAGAACTTGAGCTTACTCTGAAATATGGTAAAAAAAACCTAGTTAATTTCAAATAAGATGATCTTTTAAACTTTAAAATTTCATTCAAGATATTATTATGCTCATGTTTTCGCAATATTTCCCTAGATTTAGCTATTATTTTTGAGATTTTCGTGATAATTCTAATGTATTGGGTGAACATCGTTACAATAAAATAGTTTACAAAATATTTTATTTTATTTAAACAGAAACATCCTTAATACTATGCAAGGAAGATGAAACATACAGAAAAAAAATAAAATAATTACGCTAATGAGATCATTATTCAGCAACACAGACATAACTCACGATTTAAATCACTAAACGAACTAACTCACAGTGTATCCGTCTCCATTAAGGAATGGTTGCTAATCTGCCACTGTGACACTTTACATATTAAGCTCAGCACAAGTTTGGAGCAAAGTTGCCCAAAACTCAGCCCCAAAGCGTAAGACAGGCCGAAGTGTGAAAGTCAAGAGTGACTGCCGTCGTTCCGCCATGCTGCTTTCAAAATTGGATCGTTAAATTAAAGTTTGTTGTGTGATTATTTTGTACCAACTTTCCACACCGCGGCTTGCCCACGTTAACGGTTTTTCCGTAAGAACGAGGTATTTTCCCGCTGTAAAAAGTAACCCATATACTTTCTGAAGTACCATTCAATTTCTGTACTTTCATAATAATTAAAATAGTGGTTTTGGCATGAAAGCGTAACACACAGACAAACAGACAGACAGTGTTACTTTCACACTTTCCTCAAGCTCTATTCTATCTTTGTACCAAGTTTTATCAAAATCGGTTAAGTGGTTTCGTCTCGAAATCGCGTAAGAGACAGACAGTATTACCTACTTTCATTTATAGTATTAGTAGGGAGATAGGAATAAAATTCAAGGCGATAGGCTGGCAACGTCTCTAGTCGCACAACATAACACTAAAATTTGTGTATCTTGTATTATTTAGATGCACACCAAATCTTTACACAAAAAATAATTTTGCTAAAGCTAACATAATATACTTCGTTTTTAGGCCAAGATTTTTTTTTAATGTATTCATTGTTTATGTCAACCGCTAACTGCAGGCAGCGCAGGACCGATCATTGTAGAGATCTTTTGAGGAGGCCTTTGTCCAGCAGTAGACATCTACAGGCTGAAATTATGACGTTATTTATTTCAATCATGTGTAAGATCAATAATGACCTAATAAAAACATATTTTCATGTTTCGAATATTTATTCTCGTACCAATCTTAAATGGCCACGCTTATTGCCCGTCAATCTGACGTCCTCTCGGATGGAAAGATCCGTGAGTGGTGACAATGGGCCGGAAGACATCTGACGACCACAGGAGCTGGACTCGAGCCAAGCAAAAGTGCTCGTTAGATGACTCCAGGGGCGCTTTTGTAAGATTGTATTATATAGAAAAGGATAATAATAAAAAACTCCATTTGCCACAAAGTACTTACATCGATATTTTTTATGGTACGTGGTAATTCTGAAGACTGAACTGTGATCCAAGCTTCATAAGGGTTGATACGAGTATATCTTTGGTTACATTATATTTGAGTATAGGTGGGGAAGGTGAAGTTGCTTGCTTGCTTATCGTACAGGTTTTGAGGTTAACCTACCTTAAAAACCCTGGTGTCAGTATTATTGAGCCACATAACGCACAAGACATAACTCGTAAAACGACCACATCCGTAGATACTCAGAAGGGACTACACGTCTCTAGCCGGGACCAACGGATTTACATGCCTTATGAAGCACGGAACATCTTTCTGTTCAGATAGTCAGGTGATTCAGCTAGCAATAATACAATAATTTGTGGGACATCTTACACACGGCCATCTGACCTCAAAGTAGGCAGAGCCTGTACTATGGGTGTCAGTCAGCTGATATACATACATATACATACAACATCCACATACAAGGCAAACACAAGTGCTCATCACACGAATGTTTGCCCTGGGCAGGATTCGAACCTGCGACCCTGTGCTTCGAAGGCAGACGCACTACCAACTAAGCTACGGGGCCGTCAATAGCCTTACTGTTATCACAAACAAACAAACCACTTACCAAAGTAGGAAAAGTCCACTAAAAGTCTCATCAGCTCATAAATGTCCCCACTGAAGGGCTCGAGCGTAACATGAAATCAGGATGAATAGGCCTAGTCAACCACGCTGGCCCAGTGCGGGCCACAAAGGGATACCTATTTGTTCGACAAGAGCCTCGCCGGGATTCAAATTCATACCATTCTGTGCCCATACCTCCGTAATGAGAGCTGAACATTTTACCACGCGACTAAGATGCTTTACCCTGCCCTGACACCGAAATAGTATATTTCATTACAAGTGTGGAAAGGCTGTCATTGCAAAGAGTTCCGACAAATGTGTACCCGAGCCGAGGCGCAGCCGAAGGCGAGGGTAGACAGTCGGAACGAGTTGCAATGACGGTTCCGCACGTGTACTGAACGACAATTTTTAATACAGTTGCGAAAAAATGAAGCAATTTAATAAAATATAAAATAATAAAAACAATAAACTCAACTAACTTTTTTCTTCACTCATTCTGGTATGCAAAGAGCACTATGCCCATACGGCCAAGTCTTCAGTAGAATGTTTATATTGATATGAAATGAAAATGAAATTTAATGTGATGAAATGATGAAACCTAATCTAACTCATTTAATCAAATAATTAAATCTGATATTGAAACAAATTAGTAGCTCCTTTTTAGAAATATACGTATTTGCTTGAATCATAAAAACTTTTATGATTTTTTTTAGTAAAAATTTCATGGTTGGTTTTTCTTTTTAATAGACATTATTTTGACAGTTGGGAAAGAAAACGCACACGTGCGGGAAAGGTAAAAAAAAAGCACGTGTGTGGAAGCTGGCTCTTCCAACCTCTCTGGTAATAGCTCACATCCCGAACGCTATACCTCCCTGCAATACGCCACTTTTTGAGCAACTGTATTAAAAAACACATTACCAAATGAGCGTAGGTACAAATTCTCAAAACAAGTGTAAGCAAGAAACAAGACAAGGTATTGTCTTACATCATAGACAAAAGCAAAGTTTGCCGCGTATATCAAGCCAATGTCTAAACACGTTTAAAACTTAATGAGAAACACGTGCTCATTAATGAGTAATTACTTCCTGAAAGGCTTATTCGCAGTTATTAAACAAACGTCTTACGTTTCGGCTTCGCGCATGTTTTTCTTGGAGGAGAATATTGAACGCGCCTTTATCAGGTTTCCACTGATTTTTGAAACATTATTATTTAAGTTTATACTTCAAAAATCGTTTACATTTTAAGTTTATTAAAAACATGATCTTTATTACTTTGAAATATATTATTTAAACTAGCTTTCCGCCCCACGGCAGGTTTTCCCGTAGGATAGATGTATTTTTCCTATGTGTTAGCCAGCCCGTGTGTTAGCTATGTAGTAGCCTACTAGCCTATGTGTTATTCTGATGTATAAGCTATATTATTGTAAAGTTTTATTAAAATCGGATTAGCGTGTACAAACTGACAAACGGATTCTTTTTTTCAAAACTTGTATTTTTGTGTTCAATTACACTCCTTTATCACCTACAATCAGTTTTTTTTTTAACCAATCTATGTACAGGCACGCCGATTCTTCAGTTTAATTATAGTATACATTTTATTTTATAATTCGCTTGACAAAATCAGGAGTCTGCTTGTTTATTAGTAAGATTAGATTTTAGTAATTTGTACAACATTTGTAGAACTTTCGACCAATTTAAAATAAAATGTACAGACAGAAGTTATGCCTTAGCTTTTACATCAGAACAGTGCGGTAGAAAACTATAAAAATCTGATGACATGTCACAAGAAAAGTGAGCACATAGTGAAAATATTACGTAAACATGGGCTAAGAAAACAAGGTCTAACACTCCGACCACGTGATTTGACACAAGCCTACGTCATCATGCTGCTCATCTTTGTCTAAACACGCATTCAAGGCTTGTGTCAAGTCACGTGGTCGGAGTGTTAGACCTTGTTTTCTTAGACCTTGGGTCGTAAGTAAAAAAAAGTTTTACAGCGGTTGATCCTATGAAATCCTGAGCCTCTTAATTTTGATAATCCTAAATGCTAACATTTCTGTTGATGTTCTACAATAGACCGCCATTAATATGTCCATTATATTCGTAGCTAAACTCCGAGCTCATTACACAACTAAAAGGCTTATTGTTACGGCAACTATGCCCCAAATTTGGGAATTGTTATTAAATTGAATTCCTTTAAGCAGAAACTAATGGGCGTAAGGTTTCTCTAGATTTTCACTGTAACGGAATTTCAGAGCCTCTAACTTATGATCTTGAGTTACTGGTTAATTACCTACCTAGCTTCAAAATGAAATTGATTCTCATTTATATTGCAAAAATAAGCTAGAATTTTTAAACAAAAGCCAAATGAATGTTCGAAAGTGACGGAAGTATGATGAAATTATTTAAAAGAAAGAATTGTAAGTATTTTCCTTTGCTTTTTTAGAGCAAAAAAAAAAAACTTTATACAATATGAACTATTAGGACATGACCTTTTGAGACTTGTGACATGACATCAACTTATTTATTGCTTGTTTCGGACTGTTGGTTCCACTAGTGGGTCCATCTGGTATTTCAAGAACTTATGGAAACTTTTTAATAATGGATAAAGGACTTTTCGTATCAAGACGTATTAGTGCTTGCTTAGTAGAGAACGGAGAAGAGTGGCGGTTACTGCACTGACAACAGCTCAGCTTCTAAAGTATGATGACGATTAGAATAATTTAAGACCTTACTGTTTATAATTTAAATTATGTTTTGTAATTATGACAACATAGTACATAGGAACAAAGGCCATAACCGCATTACAGGCACGATAATAGTCACGCCCATCACCTTTGAACTCCGTAAATCTCGCTAACTCCCAGCTGACAGCTCCCTGCGATTTGTCATCTCAGTCTGTTAGCCCCAAAAGTTCCCCACGTTTCGTCCAAGGATAAGGATCCTTGGCAACTCAAACAAAAGGGGTTAAAAGTTTCCAACATTACCTATCTTAGCCGTTATTGAGACCCTTCCAACTCTTACATGTGTGTCTTGGGAACTTTGACAGTTCTAATTGACTATCGAGTAAGTTTTATTTGTGGACCCCGTGATTTTTATTTTGTAAGTTATAGAGTTGTTTTTTTTTTGAGTCATTTTACATTATTTTGGATTTTGTTAGTCAAAAGTGATAATAATATTGTGTCGAAACCATGCAGAGACTGCACAAAAGTGTGAATTTGGTAGTATTTTTTTTAAACGTTGGGAATATTGTAGTTTAGCATGCTGAATAATATTTTGAATTTGTTTTATTCTGACACCAGCGTTAATTAAGTTGATCGATGATCATTCATACCACATGATTTAAAAGAAAACTGGAAAAATATACTTTTGTATTATTTTATTCTTATGTTCGATTTATTTGCACAAAATCCTCATTGTTGTTATTTCGACATACTTTGTATTCACTCATTTAAATTGCACCCAGATATGGTAAGACAAGATATAGGTATATAGTACCTAAACCTAGAGAAATAAATATATATACACAATAAAAAAGAAGCTAAAAAGTTACGAACAAACATTCTGAATTAACTTTTACCAAGATTGAATAAAGAAAAGTACCCTAGAATACCACTACATTGTTGAGATTCTTTAACCTAATTTCGGGAAATGTTCTAAAATTCCTTTACCCTGAATTCTTTCTTAGCCTAGTGCAGCCCAAACAAAGTCTTAAAGCGAGGTTACAAAACGTACTAGGGCAGATAATGTTGACCTAAATTCATTGGATTCTGAACATTGTAAGGAAGCATATGATGCAACTTTTGATACTGTACGCGTATTTTCATATAGTTTTCCCATTAACGAAGGTGTTGCTATATTTATTATGTTTATCTTTTAGATGCTATCTTTCTTTTCTTGTTTATTTTTCACCTCAAGAGGATTAAATGATTATGATGAGAGTGCAAATTGTTATACTATAAACTTTTCCAGCTAAAACATTTTAAGATTAGGTTAAGCTTAATGTTGATTTTAAGTACTTTTAAAGTACATTTTTAACGCCGTTAGATATACTTTAAATAATAATTTTGTTAAGACAATAATGTTTTACCTCTGGTGTGATTAATAAACCCAAATCTTATTTCTAGATGTCTTAAAATATATTAAATTTTTTTGAAATGTCACTATGAGCGACGAACTTTATTATTTACTAGCCGTCCGCCCACGGCTACGCCTGCGTTGTATTTTTTTTATTTATTTCCCGTGGTAAAAAGTATCTAAGATGTCGACTGGGGATATAGTTACCACCATGCAAAAATTCATTAAAATCAGTCCAATTGTTCGAGAGATTAACGTATAACAGAGAAAAAGACAGACAAATTTTTATTTTCAAAACTTGTATTTTTGTGTTTAGCTACCTCTGTCACCTACAATCAGTTTTTTGAAAAACAAATCAATGTACAAGCCGAACCATCAGTTTTATTAATAGTAAAGAAGAATATTTTTGAAAGAACAAATATAATTTGTACAATTCACCCTAAATTTCTCGTCGGACTTTTTTGGACCGAAAACGATATATTATAACGAAATATTAGTTTTAAATTACATGTCCATTTTTGAATAGCATGGATTTATTCCTTTTATTCTTTGAATACTCAAGCTAATCCCAGCCAATATTCCGCAATTTTCCTCCATATTTCTTTCAATACAAACTAGAACATCAGTACAGCAAATTGGCTGGTGCTAAGAGCTGCCATCAATAGAAACATTGTGTTGAGCAGTAAATGCGAGTACGCAAGTGCAACTAACGACCTTAATATCAAGGATTTTAAGTTTATTTCTATAATATTAAACTTATAAGCGGATCAGCACGAGAGCTTTTTGTTCTTTTAGTAACACTTTTGAAATAATAAATCCTGCATTCTTTATTTGAAAGTGTGAAGTATTTAGTTGAGTATCTTTTCTTATTTTTTTCAGTGCTAGCTTTTGCGGCTTTTTGTTTGTGAAATTGGGAACCTGTAGATGAGGGTCGAAATGTTTGCCATTGGTTTCGATATTTGCTTTTTTTAGAAGTTTGACGCGTGCTCTCTGTATGTGGCATCGGAATGGCTTAACCGATTTTGATCTAGTTTTTTTGTTCGATAGATGACTTTATCGAAAGATACGAATCGTTAGCAGTCCATTTAAGTATGTTCCCACCGAGTATTATTAATCCAATGATTAATAAGATATTTATATTCTCCACAGAAGACAGCCAAATTGTGAACCCGCCTCGACGTCGAAAAGTGATATTTCAGTCATTCATTCATATTAGTGTTTTTAAAGCTGCCCTATATCGCGCTTGACTTTTTAAAGTATTTTCTCTATTATTATTATTTTTCAACGATATTCAAGTCATGAATGTCCATAAGCAAAATTTCATCAGAACCCGTCACCGTCCTAACTTAAAGAGATAATAAACAAACAAACTTTTACTCTATTTATATTAAATGGGTACGTGACGTATGTGTTCATTTTAAATATGCAGTTCCTAGAAGGATAATCTTAATTCAATTTTTTTTTCTGAACAATAGCCAGGAAAATAAGGTAGGTATTATACATAAAATAGGTACCTAATCCTAGTAACTATCCAATACTTTCCACGAATTATGTATATAAATCATAGGATAACAGGATGGGTAATTTTTCATAAAAAAACATTTAAAATATTATTTTTTTATATTCATTTTAATTAAATATTTCATTTAATATTCATAGTGTACTCTACGATAACCTATAAAACCATCAATAGCCAGCAATATAAAACGATAAAGATATTTATTAGATTTCACTTCAGTGCTTTCATAAAATTACTGAAGAAAATGAACTTATTTCTACCTCATAAGTGCACTGTAAATTAAACATCATGTAAGAAAAGTGTACTTACTGTAAATTATACGACTTTAACAGTAAGCTTTGATAAAACTTATTTACTGCTTTCAGTGGGAAAATAACCCTTATCTCATAGAATCCCAAAATATTAAGACGGTACTCTCACAGTTATATTCATTACTAGCTGTCCGCCCGCGGCTACGCTCGCGTTGTTTTTTTACTTTTCCGTGCATATTCACGTCGGAATGAGACATTTTCCCGCGGTAAAAACTGTCTAAGATATTAGACTGGAGTTATAAGGTAGGTACCATCATACTAAATTTCAATCAAATCGGTCCAACAGTTTCGGAGATTAGCCCGTACAAACAGAAAAACAGAGAAACAATAAAAAAAACTGGATACGTTCTATAACATTTCTTACATCCCCCTGACTCAGTTTTTAGCATTTTTTTCTATGTAGAGATTTTTTACCTCTACAGTTCTATTATAAAGAGTAGTACTTAAGGACATTAGAAATTAGTAATTAATTACTAGCGGACAGATTCCCATCGAAAGACTATTGAAACAACTGTAATGGGCCGACCGGGTTTGTACATACACATCGCACACACACACACTCGCACTGCATTGTGCCGATTGCATTACAAAATTTTCGCACACCTCTTAAAAGCGACGCCATTGTTATGCTTCAATTAAAAAAAATTATTAAATGTTTTATTCGAAGTAAGATTTTACAAATCACTTTTCGACGTCGAGGCGAGTTCACAATTAGGCTGTCTTCTGTGGAGAATAACTCGCCGGAAGAAACTCCACAGGCGTTGCATCTTTTCAAAATATTTTACAAACTTATAAATTATTATTTTATACAATTTTATTAATATAACAAAGAGTTCAAACGACATAAACAATTTTTTTATTTTATTTTTTTATTTATTTAATCAATTCTCAGTAAATTACAATTTCTATAATTAACATGTCGCTAAACACTTGTTTATCGCGACACTATACTAACTTATTTCTAAACAGGTTCGCAACTCGGATCGCGCACAAAACCTACAGCTACATGCTACATTCATTTCATAATTTGATATTATCTATTGTATTGTGTAAGTAACCGGTCCGTTCCCGACCCGAGTTGTTTACATAGATTTCTTTGCATTGATCGCTCAAGCAATTACCAATTACAGGGTGTTTTATTTTAAATAATACTTTGTACATTACATTATATAATACATTTTCATACATTTTGTATAATACATTTTTCTTTAACAATTTCTTATCAACATTATAAGTAATGTGTTTTAAAGTGTGTATATTGTTTTGGTGTGGTTGGATTTATGTCGGTAAATTGCTCAAAAAGTGTTTTTTTAGTGTCGTTTTGATGTTTGTTGACTGTAAGTTGTTTCTCACTTGATCAGGTAATTCATTGCGTAACCTAGGTATTAGATATTCGTTTGTTCTCTTCCCGTATGTATTATTTGATAAACTTGTTTGTAGCATCCTCCTGGTTACCTGACGTGTTGTGTGTGAATGATTCATGGTTTTTTGAAATTCTTTGCGGTGAAATTGTTCAATAATCAATGAGTACTTAGCTTTTTCATGCACTGGTATTATTTTGTATCTATCGAATTATATTACTAATAAATCTATCACAAGCACAACCGGCAATCGACAAGAGCAGTCCAGTCCAAAGTTTATTAATGACAATCTGTATATTGGCTACTAATCAAGAAAGAAAGAAAGAAACATTTATTATTAATGACGCCACAACAATGAATAAAATACAAAAATTTTGCACAATAATAAAAGAAACAGAACAAATTAACAAAAAAAAGTGCCGAACGATGCGTCACATGAATGACGTCACAATAAAAGGACCACATTCAGCTTATGCCGCGATCGTGAACCGCGACGCTGGTATTATATGGGCCCTTTTTTTCTAACTTCCTGTGATAGTACTATTAGTATTTTAAGGATTAGTATATTACAATTAGTAACCCTAGCACCATTTTGAATTTCCATCACAATAATAATTATCATACCTATGAAACTAGGACACGTTCACAACTAAATTACTGACCTCGATTGAAAATTGTGTGCGCCGCGTTATAAAGGAAGTCTCCAGAACATGTTGCAACTGGAACTAGCGCCCTAATGGAAACGTATCCGCATAGTTTTAATTCAAGTTCCTCTTGAATGTTAATTACTACACAAAGTGGAATGAGGGTAATGTGTTTTAGGTGTTGCTACGTGTTGTGTGTCTTTTAATTGAACAACTTGAGCTTAACTAACTAAAGCGGTTAGTGCCTTTCGGGATCATTTCGGTTTGTGAATGTTGTATAGGTTACTTGCTCGATGGAGCTTAGTACAGAAGCCAGCACATACGGTTGGACAATCGCACTACGAAATTCATTCCTACAGCTACGGAATACGGGCGCTCTCAAGGTCAATAATTCCTTAATTTAATGCTGGGTAGTACGTTGATTAGTAGGTCAGTTCAAAAAGTAAAGTATAAGTAAGTTTTGCTGCTGAAAAGTATAAGAATAATAACGTGGCAGTATGGGCCAAGTTTCCCTTCGCCTGTCCAGAATGGAAAAAGAGAACCAAAAAATAATAATATAATATTTATCCAGTTTACGGATAAAACAGCTAAAAAGAACACTGTGCAAAAAGTGTTTCCTTATAGAGGCAGAAAAATAAAAAATAAACATAATATTAGTATGATAAATTATTTGCAATTAAGTAGTACTAATAACATCCTTGTTTGTAATAGCTTGCTACCTGAGTTACTCTGTTGTCAAATCAATGACATTCTGAAACTTTTTACTAATTTCTAACGTCCTTGATTCGGACCACATATCAATAGATGCCTTATTTCTCAATAAAAATATTTAGTATGTTGACGAAAATGATAAAGTCCGTCATTGTATACAATTCCTAGGAAAAATTATAAGAACGAACTCGTCTGATGATAATATTCACAATTTTAACAAAGAGAGAGAACGAAAAGAAACAACTGTAGCATTAATTTACAACAAGGAAAGCATAGAGACGAGAAGCCTTCCTTGAATAATTTGAATAACTAGATAAATTTTATCTCGGGACGAAATGGCTTGTAATGTTTCATGAAATACCAGGAAATTACCTATTCTTGTTCAAAATGAAAATCTAAAGTTACGTTTTCCCTTTCATTTCTAAAAGATTTAACGTTTAATTAATATGGTGTACGAAATTGAAAACATAAAGTCAATTATTTTTTTCTGTCGATGTTCTTAGCTTGTAAAGCTGTTTGAATTATACGGGTATAAGTACACTTTGCAATTAATACTGATAAGACATGCTCAGTTTAATTTTGAGTTTGAAATCCCGAATAAAATGTACTCGTTAAAAAATAATAATTTAACACTTCAATACAAAATAGTAATTTTGGTTGGACGGTTTGTTCGGAGAAGTAAACAGTTCTCATCATTTCCTAAAACAACTTTCCTTTGCAACTTTAAAAAATGTACCTCTATGGTTTCACTTGTGTAACCAATAACATGATGATGACTGAATGATGAACCAACACCAACTGCGATCTTCAACTGGCTAACCATGAGGAAGTATATTATGGAAACATACTCTCAACACTTGCCTTCCGCCCGGCGCCACGGCTCCGCCCGCGTTTACAGTTTTTCCCGTAGGAATGAGGTATTTTCCGGTGGTAAAAGGTAGCCCATGTATTAATCTAGGATGTCAGCTAAGTCCATACCAATTTTTTTTAAATCGCTCTGGCCGTTTATACGTTGAGAAGTAACAAACATACACACTCACACATTCACAAACTTTCGCTTTTATAATACTAGCTTTCCTCCCCGCGGGTCCGCCCGCATTTACAGTTTTTCCCATGGGAATCACACACGCAATCATAAACTTTTGCCTTCATAATATTAGTGGGATGTGATTCTCGCATCGCGGGAAACCGCTGGATGCGGGCAGCGCAGGACCGATCGTCGTGGAGATCTTTTTGGGAGGCCTTTGTCCAGCAGTGTACGTTTTTCAACTGAAATGATGAAAATTTCTAATCATGTCTAACTATAACTATGCATACATAACCATAATATAGAACTATACTGTTCTTACTGAGGGAATAGAAAGATATTATAATAATTAATAGTGGTCTCTAATAATTGGATAGTAAAAGTTGTGGCTAAACTGAATTCAATATTACCAATTTATCTATAGCGAACGGGGAAATTTCCTAAAGTTTTAATAGTAATCCCCCTATCTATAATGATGTTCACGGAAAAGTTGGAAAAGCCAATTCATTTCATGGTAAAAATCTCTTAGGATCAAAAAGTTGAAGGACGCGGGATCTTGAAAGGAGTTTGTATTTAAGTTTAAAGTGCTTTGAACGTAATTAGGGGTTCGTATTGTTACGTTTTAAGTAAAAGAGGCAGTTTTACAAGCAGGATATCTTTGGTTTAAGAATTTTAATCAAGTCTTAACTATTCAGTAAAATGTTTTGTAGAAGACGAAAAAGAAAGACAATTTGGAAATAGCATATTTTTCTTATTATTTACGTCGTTAAAATCTCACATTATATCTCCACCGAGGGACTCGAGACTACCCTGAAATCAGGGTGAGTCAGGGTGATCATTTACATCATTCGTGAATATCTGATTCCGTTAGTCTTGCAGCAGAAAAGTCTTTTACTTTTAACTTAATGCTACAGAGCATTTTCTACCAGCCTAACCTTTGAGAAATAGTTTGAGAGAGAGAGAGAGAGAGTAAGATTTTATGCAAAGAATTTTATCACAATAACAATTGTCACAATAAAAATTACGATACTATCCAATCCGGAAATTATATTTTACTAACTGCCCGCCCGCGGCTACACCCGAGTTGGTTTTCGAATTTTCCTGTGGGAATGAAATATTTTACCGCGGTATACAAAACCTTAATCCATCTCCAAAATCTATTCTACATCTTTACCAAGTATAATCAAAATTTTCGCCCGCGTTACAATTTTTCCCTTGGGAATGAGGTATTTTCCCACGGTACAAGGTTGCCTTTTTCCCTCCCTAAACTCTATTATTTCTCTGTACTTCATTTCAATATCAATTTCCGCCCGACCTACCATTTTCCCATGGGAATAAGGTACTTTCCCGCGGTAAGAGGTAGTCTACATCCTACTCCAAAGTCTATTGTATCTGTGTACCAATCTTCATCAAAACTTTTCACCTGTACTACTATTTTTCCCGTGGGAAAAATTTATTTTCCTGCGGTAAAATGTAGCCTAACATACGTCTTCAGGTGCTATTCTATATCTGTACCAAGTTTCATAAAAACTTTTCACCCGCGCTATCATTTTTCCCGAGAGAATGAGGAGTTTTCCCGCCGTAAAATGTAGCCTATATCCATCTCCAAGGTCTTTTCTATCATATCCCAAGGACAGATTGGCATAGATACAAAGTTTCATAAAGTTTCCGCCCCACGGCCCCACCCGCGCTTACAACAATCTTTCCCGTGGGTAAAATAATGAATACAAAAATACTCGATCATTTTAATAAAATATTTTTGATTACAATAATAAATTAGCACTCAGACTTACTAAAACTGGGGTGCGATTGCGAACCGTTCATCGACACGGCCGTGTCGTTGTCAGGAGGAAATCCCTCTGAGGGACGAAGAGGAGCTGAAAGAGGGTCCAAAGAGGGTCATAGAAGAGCACCGAAGATAGCAGTGAGAGTGAAAACATAGACAATCTCATTGACCTCGCTGTTTTTTCTTACTCCATAGACGTAAACTTATTGTCAATCGTCAAAAAATATAAAAATATCGTATTGAAGCAATAATTGATGGAATGATTCAATTATTAGACAAACCATACTGCTCTATCCCTTGAAAGTGTATTATAAAGTATATTTATAATGTATTGTGTCCTAAGGAAGTGAGGAAGATTTTCCGCTGTTGTTTAATGCTACACGTGATAAAAAAGGAACCCTGCTGCCCATATCTGGCATAGTATCAGTATTTCATAAGCATGGGGCACCTTTCAGAATATTTAAGTACACATAATGAACTTTCTGTTTCAAGTCCGGTGAAGCTTGATTGTTCGTACCATTTCGACACAAGCATAGGTCAATTAAAAAAAAAGTACTTTCTTTTTAAATAACTCCTAACTTTTTAGAAATCAGATATTATAGTAGGTAAATTTTATGTGTGTAGGTTAGGTAGGTACCAGTTATGTTTTTTTAAACAGATTCTGACCTTAACCGACCAAGGGAATAAATTCAATTTTTTATACATGTAAAATCAAGGTATATGATTGCCTTTCGCAATTTCGCAAGTTCGCAAAAGGGCAGATTCTCAAAAAGACAGATTCTCATAAGGACAGATGCTCATAAAGACGGAAATATCTGTATATAGCCTGACCAAAGAAATAAGAAACCTCGCCATATTGCGGAATTTCAATGGAACTAATATAATAATAGAAATTGTTGCCATAAACATAAAAATATACACGTGGCGCCCCCCGAGTAGCTTTCTTATTTCTTGGGTCAGGCTTTGCCTACCTTTACATACTAAATCAGATTAAGAACAAAACAAGAACAAGTGTAATGTTGAATAGTATATAATATTATACCAGTTATAATTTTAACAAGTAAATAGATACAATAACAATAAATCATTTGTTGTTACTAAACTTGTCTTGGAGCTATAAGAGTATAAAATTTAATTATATTAATAAAATCAGAAAAAAAAAACGATATGTCGAACTATAGTTATTCGCGATGCGGTGGTGTCGCGCTTCCGTGATTCGCTCCTACGTGTTTAGTACTGAAGTGGTAACTTCTAGTATTAGATAACAAACTAAGCATGTCTGATTACCATTATCTCTGTACATACAAAATTAAAGAGCGAGGCACTTGTCCGTGGAGTAATCACCACCTCTCTCTGTCCATAGCCAGCTTCTTGACTTCCTGGTACGACATAACCTCAACTTTTTCCTTTACTTCATCTAAAAATGAACGTCTTAATCTTCTACGTCCTCTCCTGCCTGAAAATCATCTCTAAAGCTGCAAAGAGCGCAGATTTACCTCAATTCAATACTATTTCTTCCTGGCGCTTTTTTATTGTTGAAATATTTAACAAATAAATATTTAATGGTTATAAATAAATGTCATAAACATCATTTGACAGACAAGAGGCTGAAAAGAGTTCCATTATTCCTCTTTTAATATGAGAGAACCTCCGCCACAGATGATTAAAATCAGGGATTGTACGAGCTACAGACTGTACATAACTATTTACGCCGATGCGGCGACCTACTTTTGATCGTCGCGCGAATATTGTAAACGTAATTAATTTAGTGTGCAATAAACCTTTTGGATGTCAACACGCATCTTTAATTTATAACGTGCCACTCAAACTTTAACTAAACTAACTTAACTATTAAAAGGAGTACGGGCTGCAAACTGTAGCTCATACATTCTTTTTGGTCCTTCAACCTGTGAAGTGAAGTGTTGTGTAGCTTCGGTGATAGCGAATCGGTGCAGTTGGCCTCCCACAAGCGGGTCTCACCAATTGCATTGAGAAGGCGCACATATCACGGTGTGGTTACACGCACGTCAACATCGATTTCAGGACTCGTTCTAAACTAGAGCAAGCCCTTGGAGTATCTTGAAAACTGCGGAACCTACGGTATTCAAGACTAACGAACCAACGCCAACTAACTACATCCACTAACTGAACTATCAACTTAACTACCGCCTCTACCATGGTAAGCAAACCTACGTTGGAAGAGATGGCAGGTGAACTTTACAACAAACTGCTGGAAAAGCAAGATCATTGCTTTGAAAACATCAAGAACCTGGTTGAGAGGTACAAACAAGACTCAATATCCAGGAAAACAATGGATTACTTGACAAAGCGCCTAGATAACTTAGAAGTGTTTTGGCAAGAATTCCAGAGCAATCATCAAATTCTTCTAAAGAACGAGAACAAGGAAGATGAGTATTTTCAACAAAATACTTATGAGCGTACAGCGCAGATGTATGACAAGATAAAGTGGGACATTATGAACAGGAAAGTAGAGCTATTAACTATGGCGGCGATGAGCAATTCCGCCGAACAACAAACACAACAGCAATCTTCTGAACAACATGAGCAGTTAGAAATAAATCCTGAAAAGCTTAGCCCACAACTTAAAAGCCTAGTGCGTCAGCAACTACTTAATTACAACGCGTTCCACAGATTAACATCTAAAATTCAACTGGATGAGATAAGTGAGAAGTGGGAACTGGAAGATAACCTCAGCATGCTGAAAAGTAAGTGGGAAGCCATTGATAAAATCCACTCCGAGCTTGATTTCGAACTGACCGGTGAAACTCGAGCTAGATACATACAGGAGTACACAGAAAACGAGAAAAAATATGATACCATTAAAAAAGCTCTCAGCCAAAAAATTTGGAATAACTGTCATTACGACAAAACTACACCAAAAATGCAACTTCCGGAATTTCATGGAAATTACAACCAGTGGATATCTTTTCGTGACCTATTTAAAGAGACTATCCACAACAACCCACTACTTTCCAAGGCTCAGAAGATGCAACATTTAAAAACGAAACTTAAAGGCGAAGCTGAAAAGCTTATCCAGCATCTCACGATAAGCGCTGAAAACTATGACTCAGCGTGGAAAATCATCGAACATCGGTACGAAAATAAGAGACTTCTGTTTTCGTCATACATCAACGCGCTTCTCAACATACCAACCATTCAACAACCTACAGCACAAAATATAAAGAAACTACACGATACGTTACTGGAATGCTTGAACGGACTGCATAACTTAGGACTCGGTATAGAAACTTGGGACCCGCTATTAGTTCACCTACTGTTGCCTAAACTTGACCCCGCAACGTATGCTGACTATATTCATGATCTCGAGAACCCAAGGGACTTACCGGACCTACAGGAATTTTTGGATTTTTTGGAAGCGAAATTCATGGCGTTTGAGACTATAAAACAAAATCAAAGTTCTCAAAAAACATCTGCGCCACAACAACATCAACGATTTAATTATAAATTGAACGAACCGAAGTCAACGAACTTTAAGAAACCTGAAAAGTGGTCAAAGTCATACTACACTGCTGTCCGAAACTGTCCATTCTGCAAAAAAGATCATTCGCTAATGTATTGTGAAACATTTTTAAATATGAACGCAAAAGAACGCAACGAAACGGTCGCAAAACTGCAAATATGCAAGAACTGCCTATTTAGCCACGGCGGACAACTATGCAACTCTAGCAAAAAATGTAAAATATGTGAAAAGCCTCATCATACTTTACTTCATAACGACTTTAACAAAAATAACTCAAATCAACAACCATCAACTTCAAGAACATCAAACTGCGTAAACTCTAAAGATCAGGAAGTGCTCTTAACGACTGTTCAAATAAGAGTGAAGAACTTAGAGGGCAACTTTGTGACCTGCCGAGCACTATTAGACCAAGGTTCACAAGTTACACTCATTACCGAAGACGCCGCGCAGAGGCTTCGTCTACCACGCCGCAAGATGAGCGCCGTCGTCTCTGGCATTGGGACAGCCCTTGGCAACTGCAAGGGTACACTAACTATGGAATGTAGGTCAATACATACAGGCTATACATTCGAAACTGAAGCACTAATTATGAGAAAATTAGTAAACAACTTGTCCAACACAACATTTAAAACAGCTGAGTGGGCCTATCTACAAAACTTGAAACTAGCTGACCCACAGTTCAACGTGCCCGGCCCCATTGACATTTTACTGGGTGCTGATATCTATTCGAAGATAATAGACGATGGAATCCTGCGGCAAGGCCAAAACTCGCCAGTTGCTCAACATACCAAACTAGGATGGATCTTGAGTGGCGGCATCAAAACTTTCAACTGTCTAGTTACACTAAATGAACTAGACTCGCTTACTAAGTTCTGGGAAACAGAAGAAATATCGAGCCAGGACGAGACTACTAGAACAGAAAACTTCTGTGAACAACATTACGTCGCCACTACTGAGAGAATGAGCACTGGGCAATACGTTGTAAAAATGCCGTTTAGAGATGACGTCAACGATAAGCTTGGAAAAACTAGACCACAAGCTGTCTCTCAATTTTTACAACTCGAGAAAAAAATGTCCCGCCAACAACACTTTGCTCAACTTTACAAGCAATTTATCGAGGAGTATCAACAACTAGGACACATGAAACCGGCCTTGAAGTCTAAGAACAACAATCTCGAAGTATTCCTACCTCACCATGGAGTACTACGAGAAGGGTCAACGACCACAAAACTTAGAGTTGTCTTTAACGCCTCCATGCCATCGTCATCAAAAAATAGCCTAAATGATGTTATGGAAAAGGGTCCAAATCTACAAAAGGATATTTTGACTCTTATCTTAACTTGGCGAACCTACAAATACGCCCTAACTGCGGATATCGAAAAGATGTTTCGAGCGATCTATTTACACCAAGATCAGCAAACCTTACAAAAGATCATATGGCGAGCCGCACCGACCGATCCGTTACAAGAATGGCAACTTTGCACCGTCACCTATGGGACCAAAGCGGCCCCCTTCCTGGCTATGCGAACTTTACATCAATTAGCCATCGACGAGGGGCACGCGTACCCACAAGCAGAGAAAGCACTACGCAACCAATTTTACATGGATGACGTCATAACGGGTCATAACACTATTGAAGGCGCAAAGACATTGCAAACTGAACTCTATTGTCTGCTACAAAAAGGAGGTTTCACATTACGCAAGTGGGCGAGTAACGAGCCGACTATACTTGAAAATCTGACTGAAAATCAAAGGAACTGCGAGCACGTGTTTAATTTCAAACAAGACCAGTCAACAAAAACCCTAGGGTTGGGCTGGAACACTAAAGATGACGTATTTTGCTTCAACTTAACTTTTTCACCGAATAGCAAAGCAACTTATACAAAACGCACGCTATTGTCGGATATTAGCAAAATATACGATCCCCTTGGCTGGATGGCACCTGTAACAGTCAAGGCCAAACTTCTGTTTCAAAAAGTCTGGAATAATACGAATAACTTACAGTGGGATGAAACTATCCCTGAAAACATATCTAAAGAGTGGGAAACAATCCGCAGCGATTTAATAAACATCAAGCACATGGTCATACGTCGATGGATGAACGTTACGTCACAGACTATCAAGTTACATGGATTTTGCGACTCGAGTGAAAAGGCGTACGCTGGAATAGTATATAGCCGTACAAGTAACGAAGATGGGCAATATATTATCACACTACTCGCTGCAAAAACTAAAGTGGCCCCACTGAAGAAGAAAACCACTCTACCGCGCCTAGAACTATGCGGAGCACTTCTTCTCACAAAACTGATAGAGAAAGTGAAAATCGCTCTTCTCGACTATAAGCTAACGATTAACTGCTGGACAGATTCCCAGGTGGTACTGGCGTGGCTGCAAGGCACAAATACTAAATGGGATCGCTATATTACAAATAGAACTGCCCAGATAATAAACGTAGTGCCCGCTTCACAGTGGCGCTATGTAAATACAAAACAAAACCCAGCTGATTGCGCAACGCGCGGGCTTCTACCGTCTCAACTATTGAACTTTACCTTGTGGACAGAAGGTCCTCAGTGGCTTAAGACATGGGATGAAAACTTAGAAAACGAAAAAAAATTCACAACTGAGAACGAACGAGCTTACGAATGTTTCACCGTAAAATCGCAAAACAATAGCGGAAGTGAAATAATAAAACAGCTGATCGACCGCTGTAGTAGCCTGACGCGCGTCATACGATGCATCGCTTGGGTATTACGTTGCAATAATATACTACGTCATCACATTAAGCCAACTACAACTAACTTATCATTAAAGGAACTGGATGACGCAACAACGCTTCTAATAAAGTCTGTACAGCAAGAATATTTTCATGAAGATATTGAAAATATTAAAAAAACGGGAAGCGTAACTTCTAAGAGCAAGAACTTAAACCTGACGCCGTTCTTAGATAATGAAGGAATTTTGAGAGTCGGTGGACGCTTGGAATTGTCCTCCCTTCCAGATAAAACGAAACACCCAGCAATCTTACCCCATGACGGGCGCTTTACGAGACTTGTAATCGAACATGCACACAAGCAAACACTGCATGGAGGCGCTCGTGTGACACTAGCGCAAATAAGGCAACTCTATTGGATTATTGGCGGAAATAGAGTCACTAAAGCCACTATACGATCATGCGTTAGATGCCATCGCTATAAAACAACTAAGAGTGAACAAATTATGGGAAACTTACCAGCTGTACGCGTAGTTCCATCGCGCCCCTTTACTCACACCGGCGTGGATTATACTGGCCACGTAGAGGTGAAGCTGAACCGTGGAAGAGGAGTAAGAACCAACAAAGGATATATAGCCATTTTCATTTGTATGGTGACAAAAGCGGTCCATATAGAGCTCGTGTCCGACCTCAGCTCGCAAGCATTCATAGCGGCCCTTAAACGACTATGTGCTAGAAGAGGCACACCCAAACATTTGTATTCAGATAATGGGACCAACTTCGTCGGGGCAGCAAAAATACTAAATGAAGAATTCCAACACTACCAAACGATGACGTCACCTGTGTTTATCAACGCCATAAACGAATTGCGCATTGAATGGCACTTTCTCGCGCCTCGATGGCCAACAGCAGCCGGGATCTGGGAGGCCGCTGTGAAATCGATGAAGTACCACCTACGTCGAGTCATGGGTGACCAGAAGTTGGATTTTGAACAACTATCAACGTTGTTGGCTCAAATAGAAGCCTGCATGAACAGCCGCCCTCTATGCCCGTTAACTGAAGATCCTGAGGATATACGCTGCTTAACGCCTGGTCACTTCCTAACAGGAAGCTCCATGATGTCCCTGCCTCAGGAGAATCTAACTGAACACAACACAGACTTACGTAACAGATGGAAAGTCGTAGAACGAATGCACCAACATATATGGAGTCGTTGGTCTAGAGAGTATCTCCATCAGCTGCAGACCAAGAGCAAGTGGCTGCAACCTAAACCTAACTTGGAAAAGGGAGACTTGGTGCTGGTCAAAGAGGACAACATCCCACCAGGAAAATGGGTCATGGGACGTATTTTAGAGCTTCATCCCGGTAACGATGGATTTGTTCGTGTCGTTACATTAAAAACTCAAGGAAGCATATTCAAGCGGCCTGTGACAAAACTGTCACCCCTCCCCAAAAATGACTACCCAGAACAACCTAAGCAACACAACACCAATGACTCACCGCCGCGTGACGACACGCCGCCGCCGCCGCCGGTAACCCGAACCACTCGCTCAACGTCACTCAGCAGCTACGTCACGATGCACGGTGGTTCCCGCGCCATACAAGGGTGCGTCAATATTCGAAATCAATTTATTTTATGGTTTATTAGGCAATAAAATGATTTTCTTTTATTAGAAATAATATTTTTGTGTATAAATAACTAAAATTATGTATTACTTTTATAATGGCATGATAAAAACATGGTAAATTAAATTTTAATTTTAACAAATTATCAAGTATTTTACAGCTTTCGATAAAATTCTTTTCTTTTAGTGTGTAACTTTCAGAACTCAACAAAACCCTATTTAATAGGTCTTGGTTTATTATCACACGAGATATTTTGCGTGTGTGGTGAAGATAAAATGACTTATAGTCCGTATCCGTGCTTCTCCTGCTTCCTCGGACAATTCTCCTATGGTGATGCTGTATTAATTACCTATATCACCTCCATGCTATAAGATCTTATGAACGGAAGCTGGAAGGTAATACCACAGATACATTTCAACGAGTAACTTAGCGGTTTCTGAAGAAAACTGGCGAAAATTAGCGTATCTATTCTCTAGAATCTATTCAGAATTACGATTTAAAAGCTTTTGTTTTATAAATTGATGTCTGTTATACAGATTCTCTTTACACGGGCATAGAGAGGTTCCAGACTCAAACTTTTAAAATTGTTAACTAGTTCTTTCAAGCTGTTTTTAATTTCATAAAAAACCAGGCTTATTACTTTTGTGGATTTCAGTCCTTTTCCAAAATAATTGTACCAAATATCAAACAGGGTGATTTGATTTGACAGGGTAGTTATAGTTATTATCTAAAAATAAATACCGAAAATTAATTTTACACATGAGAAAACAAAGAGTAAGAAGAAATCACAATATAAGAGCGCGTAGCAGACTGCTACGACCACTAGGCTAAGTTCGTAGCACTTGAATAGCTCAAAAAGTAGGTAAAAGTAGTTGTAACCTTTAATATTATCTAGAAGAAGAAGCTTCAATCTTCAGATTAAACATCAATTTAGGCGCGGCCAGTAGCGGCCAATTAGTTAAAAGTCTCAATGAAAATATAATAAAATAAAAAATATAACTTAAATATGGTACGGCGTAGCAGTCACATTTCAAATACAATAACGGTTTTAATCATCAAAATTTGTGTTGTTCACATAGTACATACCCTGTTTCTCAATGTCTATTAAAGAAAAACTTGATACAAATAACCAATTTGTAACAACTTCTCAAAAACGTGAACGGTGCGTATAAATTAATTACTGATAATATGGCTACATACAAAATACGCTGACTTCTAACTGCAATTTAATACGGAAGCAATTTTTTTTCTTACTTCATATTCATGAATCTGGGTAGTTTTGAGTCTTGTCTGTCATATAATAACATGAAAATGAAAAAATTAAATCACGCATTTTTTTATTATTGTCGTATGGAGGAGACCTTTGTGCGATGATGTTGTTTACTTTACTGACTTTAACTACAACTTGCGCGGAGCCAATCTCAAATTACAAACTTACGCCAATAGAAGGCCAGCGACTAATTTATTTTGACAAAATTGGTAACTTACAGATGATGCACGATGAATGGACCTTGCTGATTTATTACAACATATCAACTTATTGGCAAGGGACCACTCAAATAACGAAGTACATATCTGCATTGAGTAATTTGTGTCAACGAATGGATAAACAGCCGTGCGCTCCAGTAGTCGCACAACTCGAACATGAATTGAGACAGCTGGAAGACTACAATACACTTTTGTTGAACCCTCACTTGAGCCGCAAAAGGAGAGGTCTCATTAACGGCATTGGAAGCATAGCAAGAACACTTTTTGGGGTGCTCGACGAAGATTTTGCCCTAAAGTACGAAAACGATATTAACATCATACAAACTAACGAGAACTATTTACTGGACCTTATTAAAAATCAAACCAGCATTGTTGAAGCAGAAAATGAGATCATCAAAACCAACGAAAATTTCATGAAACAACAACTTCAATCTATTCATGAGTATCTAGGTCGCACTCAAGAGACATTGGAACGTATAACATATAAAGTCGAGATTATGTCAACGATGAACGACTTTAACGCGGCGTCACTCACTGCGTCATTGATATTGCTCAACTTGAAACGAACGCAAGATATGTTGCTGAGTACTCTGACCAATCTCTACAGGGGACATTTTGATGTTCATCTCTTTACGCCAAAGCAGCTGATACATGAACTCCATATGGTCACCGCTAAGGTAGCAAAAGGTCTATCGCTTCCAGTAGAGGATAACAACATTGAAGAGAACATTAAGGACATCTACGAACTGCTATATGTCAAGGCACGAATAACTTCAACGTACTTACTATTAGAAGTACACATTCCCCTAACAAGCGACGATGAGTACACAATATACCATCCTATTGCTTTACCTATGAACATAGAAAACCAGCAGTTTACATCAGTGGTTCTAGATTCTCCATACATCGCTGTTTACTTGAAGAGTAACACGTACCTAACGCTTGATAACAACGACTTGGATCACTGCTTACAAACAAAAAACGGACGCTATGTTTGCAACACAGTACACCCAATTATGAACCTTAGAAGCAAACAAGCACCATGTGAAGCGCAACTTATAAACCAACAATTTAATTTACGCTGTAATATGAGAATACAACCGTGCGTCGATAGCTGGATAAAGCTAAACACACAAAACAGATGGCTATACATATGTTGCAATACATGTCAAGCAAGAATATTATGTAAGAACAGGATATCACAAATAAGAATCACCAAAGTCGGTATTCTGGACTTAGAAGAAGGATGCCTATTACAAAGCGAGGACGCAACGGTATCTGCCTACAACCATTTCGGCAACAAGCTTAACGCGGAGCTCGATATCCCAGAGATAGCTGACATGAGTCTACCATACCACGAAATAGCATCCTACAACTTCAGCAGTATTCAACTTCCTACAACAATAAACACAGAGAGCAAACATAAGGAATTAGATGCTAAACTAAAAGAAATCAAAGACCATGAGAAACTACCGGCTGCCATAAGCACCCACGACATTCATCAATTTTCGGTCTTGTACTTGGTGGTGGGAGGACTTGCGCTGGTAGCCATATATCTTGTAGCGAGACGCTGTAAAGGAAGGTGTAAAACTAGAAACACAACAACAGAGCGGCCCACAAAACAAAGCGACGGCGAACCACAGGAGAGCATTGAGATGCAATCACGGGAACCTAGCTGCGATGTTTGTCCGCAAAACAAGAAACAACAAGGAAGATTTACTTTTCCCCATTGAATTATTTTTATACAAATTTATAGTTAATTTTTTACTTTTATATAACTTTATAGCTTAACATTTTTAAAACTTTTTATAACTATTTACTTGTTCTTCTTTTTTTTCCCTCCCAGCATGTACGAGCTACAGACTGTACATAACTATTTACGCCGATGCGGCGACCTACTTTTGATCGTCGCGCGAATATTGTAAACGTAATTAATTTAGTGTGCAATAAACCTTTTGGATGTCAACACGCATCTTTAATTTATAACGTGCCACTCAAACTTTAACTAAACTAACTTAACTATTAAAAGGAGTACGGGCTGCAAACTGTAGCTCATACAGGGATCCTTTCAACAATTAGTGAAAGTCAGATCATGATTACACTTGAAATCTTGTTTAGTTTATTAAACAACTAGCTTTTTTAATTAATGCAGATTAGGCACATACTTTGGTTCAAATAACAGCGAATGACTTTAGTCTTAATTTCAGTTTAATTTTGAATATGATGGACCCAATTCCAGAGCGGCCGTTAAAATGTCTAATTTTAATTAGGTGTCGCTAAACCACTTTGCAATTCTACGCAAACTGTCAAATTAATATGACATTGACTTTTATGTCATTAATAAAATATTTGTTAAGATAAGATATATTTGTTAAGATATATTCCCAAATTAAACAGAACCATGTGTCTAAAACATAGATACGCAATTGACTCAAACTCTGAGTGTGTCTCTGCAGTCCTCTGAAATCTCCTGTCAGTGGCTGACAGGAGATTTGAGAGGGGGAGGACAAGACCATGGACTAGTTTTTATATTTTTATATTTTTGAACCGGAAATCGACTGACAGAAGTTTGATGGAATTTATTCGATAATTCAGGCAAATTTTACAATAATACCTTTACTTTTTTAAACTTATATAAAACTTTGAACGGTACATTGACTTTTATGTCATTAATAAAATATTTGTCGCAACATTTAAGTCCATAACAAGATGATTCAGAAATCCAACCTCCATATTGAAGATCTTATATATAATTTCTGTGTCATAGATTATGATATAGCATCAACTGGCAGACAACGTCATACAATATTTATTTACTTTCTGATACAAAAGCATAAATATTGAATTGATACTTTTAAGCCATAATAATAATTAAATTGCAATAATTGTTACACAGAAGTTTAATATAATAAAAAAGAATCACAATATGAGAAGTTCATACTAAAAATAACAACAACAGCTGAAAATAATGAAGCATTTCTAATGTCTTTGCTCAAAGCCTAAAGCGTTTGGAACTATATGAAATAATTTATTCATTTAACCATTATTGTACATAAAAAAGAATAGGACACAACAAGTACCGCAGTTTATATCCAAGGAAATGTCTTACAGCAGACCAAGGAAGCAAGAGAGAAGTAAACACAGAAAAGCGAAACAGATGTGCACAATATACTCGTATACGGCTTAAAATAACTGTTTGATAGTTTTATACAAGGACGACGTTAAAATTGTAATTGATTTGATACGTATTGTTTGTTTGCCTGTGAAAGAAAGACTGTGTAAAACCTTAGTTTAAATATATTTATATCACTAATTTAAAATACCAATGTATATTTGTTTCGTATAGCTTTGTTATTGTAATTAAAGTACGAGTATTAATAAATCACTCTCGTTAGTTTTATTTCATAAAGTCTACGAAGGGTATTTTCGAACTGTAATGAAAAAAAAAAATATTTTTTTAATAGAATTCTCAAGACAGTTTATAAAATAGGTAAAAATAGGCCAGGCCTTTTTCTTACGGATATATCTTTAAGAAAAATCATACTAAATAATATATATTATTATAAAGTGGAAAGATTCGTATTTGTGTGTGTGTGTGTGTGCTTGCGTGAGTGTGTGTGCGTGTATGCTTGTAATGTATAAACTCAAAAACTACTGAACCGATTTCGAAAATTCTTTCACCATTAGAAAGCTACATTCACCCTAAGTAACATAGGCTACCTTTTACCCCGGGAAAATGCCTCATTTCCACGGAAAAGATGTAAACGCGGGCGGAGCCGCGGCGGAAAGCTAGTTCATTAATAATGATTAAGATCTTTAGGAGAAGTCGCGTATATTCAGTATATATATAGTTTCAAGTAAAATATTGCACGAAACCTAAAAATTTTATGAGATATTTACATTTATAATGTCGTTGGTGGCATGGATTATGGCAGTTTGTAAGACTCATTTTCCTGCGGTCACGCTGCCAATAATACTGGATTTTTTGATACAGTATTCATTTTATACGTTAAATATATCCTGTATTTTCAAAATCAGTCATCAGTTTTAAGTATTATTCATTTTTAAATTAAAGAGACTTATCTCTCGACACGGCTTTTAGTGACAGTTTCGAAATCAGGTAAAATTTGCTAGGCCTTTTTCTTACAGATATATCTTCAAAACTACTTCATGAATTAGATCAAAATTTTAAAGAGATGTCACGTATATTTTTAAGTTATAGTATCAAGTACAATATTACTTCAGACTTGAATAATTTTAAAGATATTAACATTATATGTCGATGGTGACACGGATTACAGTAGTTTGGTAGACTCGTTTTCCTTCGATCACGGTGCCAAAACTACAAAACTTTTAGATACAATTTTTGTTTACCACGTATAATATATCCCGTATTTTTAATATCAGTCATTAGTTTTAGTATTATTTAAGTTTTTCAATGAAGGAGATGAATCTCTCGACACAGCTTGTGAAGTCTGCAGAGACAGAGGTTGAAATTTGCGAGACCTTTTTTCTAACGGATATTATGAGAAGACGGCTTTATAAATAGATCTATTTTTTTGTAAACATGTGTCATATATCCTGTAGTTTTAGTATCAGTCATCAATTTAAGGTAATATTATATATTTGAAGAGAAATCGGTCCCGACGACAAAGCCACGGCACCAATTTTGGTGCCGTGGGTTTGTCGTCCATTTTTTTTTAATTTAACTTCAAAATCAATTTGTCGATCGTGACATGAGACTTCAGAGGGGCAAAATTTGGGCGCGAAACAGAAAGAAGACCACCGGAAACCTCCTGAAATGTCGTTAAATAAGGACAGATAAATGTATGACGTCAAATATCTCTGAAAGGTATAGTTTTTAAAACATTAAATCTCCACAGATTATCGAATCAACTGCTTTACCTTTTACACAACCACCCATCAACATATGACTAGAAGCAATGTTTCAGTGTAATAGTGTTATTGTGTCATTTTATATTGTCATGTCTTTTAGTGCATACTCCTTAGCAATGTTCGCTTTGGTCAGAAGGTGCGTGTCAAAGTTTATTTTAGAAAATGACATTGACATGTTTACAAAAAAGAAACCTCAGTAAACCTCATAAGATCCTCAATGAGCCTCTTCTGGCCCTCAGTTACCTCACAACTGGACCTCGCCCTCCGACAAACCTCTTGACAACGACACGGCCGTGTCGATGAAAGGATCGCGCTAGCCCCCCTGGTCTCCGCAGGTGTAAGAGATAATAATAATAATTGTTATTATTGTTATTATGAGAAAAATCTTACAGAGGTACTCAGTAGTAGGTCAAGGCGAAGATATCTCATTATTAATAATTATATTAGTTAATATCTAAGATATTTATTAAAATAATTAAATAATTGTATGGACTTCTTTATCTTTATCTGATGATTAAAAAAACTGTATTTAATCATCAAATTGATGAAATCGATAAGAATGATAAAAATATAATTTTAAACGATGAAAGATTCAGAGAAAAACCACAAAAGACGTATGTGGAGCTAAAATTTAAAATATTCAGAAACAATCTAAATGAATAGAAGTGGAATTCTCAAGTAACCTAACCACTTAGCTAAGACAGTAAACTTAATTAAGTTACATAGTGCCTAAGGCTAGGACAATACAGGGTATAAGGGAGGACTTAACAAGTACTGAAATAAAAGGGCATGCTTAGCAAAAATGTAGTTTTAGGGAAGTTTGCCCAATGAGACTTTGGCCAGGAACACGAAAAGGAAAAATATGATAATACAAAAAAAAAGTCTTTGTAATCAAACAGTTCTTCGGGAATGTTGATCAAATCTATTGGCTGAGCAATACTGAGCATATTGTCTTTTCAGTTTTCGCTGAGTCAACAGTGCATCGGTGGCCAAGTGGCTAGGGCCGTTGCCTTCCATTCGGATGTTTGCGGGTTCGAACCTCGGCACGTACCAATGTGTTTTCGATTTTCGAATTCATATGACGTTTATTCGACGCTCTCACGGTGAAGGAAAACATCGTGAGGAAACCAGCACACACTGGCGTAGTAATTCAAGGGTTGTGTGTGAATTTGACCAACCCGCACTGAACCAGCGTGGTCGACTAAGGCCTGTTCACCCTGATTTCAGGGTAGGCTCGAGCCCCTCGGTGGCGACATAATATATGAGCTGGTAATGAAAGTCATCATTAGCAACACCCTTTATATCACTTACAACAACCTGTATAGTGTAACGTTGACTTTAAGATAGGAATGCTTTAGAAAAACTAAATTAAGATTATACTTGTTTTTGTAAAGTTGAGCATCCATTTTAATTGAGTGTAAGTTCAATTTGCATTTAAAATAATTGAATTAATTCAAAAGTGTTCTGATGACATCATACTGTGGTGTTCAAGTAAATAAAAAGAAAATAGTTTACAAACACTTTGAAATAAATGAAATAATCAAACATTTTAAAGGTTATTCCCTAAGCTTTCCATTAGGAATTTAGAATATAAAATAAAATAGAATATATAATAGTAGAGACACCTTAGCATCCTTAAAAAATATTATTTGTATTACTTTTTTGTATGAGCACTTAAATAATTATAATGAAAATTCCACAACAAATTTTATCAAACTCCCAAACAAAGGTAATGAAAGTAGCCGAAATCTTTAATATCATTATGTAATGACTAATTGTAAAAGAAGCATGAGTTTACACCATCGACGACGTCGATGGTTTACGCATACAAATAAAGTTTAATAACTTAGACGTTCAGAGCTAGCACTATAACGTGTACGTTTGTGACGTCAGTTCATTCTCAGCACCGTCAATGGGCTCAAAATAGCCAAATTTGGGTAAACGGATACTACTGACCCAGAGAGACGGAAAAAAGCGCGCTTTATTCTGAGATACCAATACGTACCCTCTAATCCAATGCATTGGCATCAAATTAGAGGTTTCTAATATTTGTTGCACTCAAAGTACTAAATTAACCGACTATTTTTCAAGCTTCGTTGATCCCTGGTACTTAAATGTGTCAATTAGTCGTGAAAAACTTCCTTAATTCCCTTCTGAGGGCATAGATAGAGCCTTCATTGAGGTTTATAGTTTTTGTGAAGACTGCTCCACTAAAAACCCGGACTGTGCCCTCAGGGGCACGACCCCTATGGTGGTCAAGTAGATTTTTTTTACCACTCGTGCTCGTTTGGTCGATAATATCTTTATACCTTTATAATAATATTTATGGTATTCAGTGGAGCAATCACCTTTTTTGTCAAAAAAAAAAACCAGTTGGCTATTTATTAACGTTGTTAACAAAGCTATCATTAAGATACTTTTTATTTATACTTAGTAATATTAGGTATTAACTTTAAACATAACAAAAACTGTTGCTTTACTCTTTATCTGCGCAATCTGAACAATAATAAGGTACCTATGTTTTCTGCTACATTTCACAGACATATTAAATCACATTTTAGAATTCTGTTTGTGACAGTACAATGATACTTTGTATGTTGAAAAAACCCAACTGAACTTTAGGAGTTAGGCAACTAAAATGTATTTTATTTAAAATAAACTATCTCCATGTTTGGCTTTACAAAAAACTTCCGATTGCGTCATCTAATTCAATGGAAAAATTTATAAAAGATTATTAGACCACAGGTCGACATAGAAAAGTATCATCATATCATACTTCATACTAATATTATAAAGAGGAAAGATTTGTATTTTTGTGTGTGTGTGTCTCACTCAAAAACTACTGAACCGATTTCAAAAATTCTTTCACCACAAGAAAGCTACGTTTACCCTAAGTAACATAAGCTACCTTTTACCGCGGGGAAATGCCTCACTCCCACGGGAAAAACTGTAAACGCGGGCGGAGCCGCGGCGGAAAGCTAGTATAAAATATATGGCTGAAGAGTAGACTTTTTTGTGTCTCTAAAGAAATTTCTGTGACCTTAAAACTTTAAATTCAATAGTAAAACAAAAATACTCTTGTTAACCCGCTTGAATGTACGTAGCTGTGAAAAAATACCTAACCTTTTAAATCTTTAAAACGAAAATACCACAAAGACAAAGACCTCCTTCACACTTATAATGTAAATCATTTACAAAGTGTCTTATACTAAGATAATACGATTACTACTCTACAATAGAAAACTCGTTTAAAATATTCCCAAATAAGTGAATATTTCCCTGAAAAGTATGAAAGGAACAAAGTAAGACCACAAGAGAAAGAAAAAGAGAAACTTCTAATTATTTAAATCGGAACTTTTATGTAAAATCTATATTATATCTTAACACTTACCGTAAATCATTGAGATGAAAAGTAGAACTGCGTTGAAAATGAAGGTCCTTCTAGGTTTCTTGTCAGCAGCCATCTTTATAATTTTTAATTTTCTTACACTAATTAAATTTACACCCTTTTCCTTTTCATAGTCACTTGAAATTATTTTTAGTTAATTTATCACGTCGACTGTCTTAAAATTACTAGAGAGCCCATGTCACAATTCCGTCAGTCCTACCTGTCTCCACTAAATCTATCAACAAGGATACCAGTCAGTAATTAACTCGTTGACAAATATCTGACACTCTCCAGGCTTTTAAATGAATGGTTGATCGTATATTATACCACCCTCCTATCTATTTTTAAGTTAGAATCCTATAAATCTTCTCCTACTTAATTTCTAACCGAGCGGACAAACTACCTAAAATAAACCGAATCGTATCCCAACTATTACTTTAAAACTAATTTAAGTTTTGGCACACAATTTTCCACACAATTTTTTTTGTCACTTTAGCCTGATCACTGTCATTTTAAACTTTGTCTATTCTGGTTTCCGATTCGGAATTTCGGTGTATGATATTGCCGAAGCGCGTCATTTTCGGCGTCTGAAATGAGTCGCCCGCGTGAGTACAGTGCGGCGAGCGGCGGAGCACTGACTTACATAAGGGATTTTGTTCCAGGGAGTCTGAGAGAGATAGAGAGGGTTCCCCAGGGAACGCCGCGGTACAAACAGAGAGGGATGGAGGAGATTTCGCATGCAAACCTAGTACGTACGTAACGAAATCTTGTCTGAAGCGGCAATTAAAACGTACGTAAATTGGAAAGAGATATTTTCAGTTTAAAGTACGAGTAATGAGAAGTGGCTTTTTGATTGTGTACTTCAGTGCAGATACGAGATTTAACTGTGTTATTTTTTATTCAAATTTGTAATGATTATAAATTTGTGGGACTTAATAATGGATAATATCAAAATTGAATCAGATTTAACAATAAATAATCGTATGATAAGTAAATATGGAGGTATGTGCATATTTATTGATTTTTCCGTATTATAAAAAATCTGTGTATCCTTTTCCAGCCAACATCTAAATGTTTCTTTTTATATAATATCATAAAATTTAAATTGGATTTGTGTGTGGAATTTCCTTCAAATGCATTGAAAATTTGCAGTACCTATCGTACGTATATACAGTACAGTATTTTAAGCTATCAATAGTGTAAAAATGTGTTTATTGGTCCTTCGTTCACACTGAAACTAACCAAAAGGTTGCCCAGAATACACAGAAATTTGAAGGCCGGAAATTGATATAAGCTACTTTTTACCGTAGGAAAATATCTTATTCCTACGGTAAAAGTCGAAAAATAACGCGAACGTAGCCAAGGGCGTATAGCTGTTGTAAATAAAAGATATACCTAGTATAATTTCATTTTTTTCTTGGGTTTTATTTGTGACATTTTTTTTTCTATTATTTTATTTATGTGGCAATTACTGGCAGGGTTCTACCATGCATCATAATATAGGTACCTATTTAATTTTACTGGATTATGCCAACAGCCTTGTGGTTATCGCTAACTAACCACAAATGAAAGTAATACAGTTATGTACTGCATACAACCAAGTATCTGTATTGTTAAGAAGCCTATTATAGTAGCGTACTCATTTGATATTCCTTATTTACTGAATAAAAATGGAAATTAATAAAAGTTGGGGGCCGCTATAATAAAGTACGTTTAAGGTACATCCAATTATGGATGATGTCTTTGTAATTTTTATAGTGTGAGTTTTAGTTAAAAACTACCGCTTTTAGCAAAAATGCATACTTAGTGTGACTATTCAAGCTATGCTCATGATCTGACATCATCTAAATGTTTGTTTGAGGTTTTCGCGATTACTACACATTATTACAATTGTTTACGGGTCTTAGCGCGATAATTTCAAATAGGTAGGTATGTATTACGTACGATCATCTAAATGGTAATTTAATAAGGCATAGTTGATAATTTAATTTTAATTTCCATTTTTATTCAGTAATAAGGAATATCAAATGATGGCGCTAGTGGACTGTATTTGGCCTCTTAATAACTATATTAGCATCATCGTGAAACTAACAGAATAAAAGTATTTCACGTCGATGGCTGTAATTTAAATTATTTGAAAATAAGATTTACAACATATTTTTTTACATTTTTTTATTATATATGAAAAAAACGTTGTAAACCTTTTTTTCTGTCTGTTTATATTAATCTGGCTTTCCACTCGCGTTAACAGTTTTTCCCGTAGAAATGAGACAAAAGGTAGCCTATGTTAGTTAAAAGGTAGCCTATGTTACTCAGGATGAATGTAGCTTTCTAATGGTGAAAGAATTTATGAAATCGGTTCAGTAGTTTTTGAGTTTATTCATTACAAACATACACACACACACACAAATACAAATCTTTCCTCTTAATAATATTAGTGTGTTTACGCATCTAAAATAATATGCACCACATTGGATGGAAGCGATTTACATATACACACTTTCAGAATTATAAAATTTTACTATGGATTGCTACGTCAAGCGATAACGTGAGGTCCTTGCGAATCACGTTTATATTGTTGAGGTTGTCTGGTAAAAATAGCAATAAGTTGACATATTTTTTTTACCTACTGTAATATTTATTTCTCTTTTGGTTTTAAATAAAGACTATTTGTATTTATCGTATATCGCAAATGGTCGTTTCAGTGAATTGTCCGCCATATTGGATTTAGATCTATTCGCTGGTGTTACAGCTGCCTGAATCAATATTATTAAGATGACCCTTTTAGTACAAACATTTACGTTCCATTTTATAGGGACATTCACCGCAAAGGTGGCTGTTAATTAATTTTATGCTAAACACGTAATACTTTGCTTATTCAGGATATTGCAACACTTGGAGGTTAAGATACTAAGATGATGACTATTTGTACAGGACATCACAATTAGGTCCCGTAATGGGTAAATAACAAGTAATAGAATTGGCATAAATAAATATATTTTTTTAATTTGCCATAAAAACATGAAATTTAAAAGACAGCATTATTATTATATAAACGGTAAGTATTTATTTTTGTAATATATTTTTTAAATACATATAATCATGATTTATATTATATTTTACAAAAAGAAACATGCGATTTAAAATAGTACAAAATTTAATGATTGACATCTAGTTTTTCAACAAAAAAAGTTTTTTATTTTTTGTACTAATTTCCAAAGTACATCTTTCTCTTTGTACAGCATTGAAGACTGCATCATCATTATTTCAGCCGAAAGACCATTCTTCTGCTGGACAAAGGTCCCCCCTAAAGATTTCAACAACGATTGGTCCTGCGCTGCCCGCACCTAATGGCTTCCCGCGACCCACAATAGGGAAACTAGCCCAATGTTTTACGTGTGACAGATATTATTTTGTACTTTTACAGAACCCCCAAACGCCAGCGCTGTGTTTTTATGGAACGCTTTTTTTTGCGAACACAACTTTTTTTTGTTTCGCTCGCTTTCCTGCCAATATGATTGTGTATATTGCAACGGCCAGCGATGGCGTGTTGCGTCGACGACGACGCTGCTGGAATAAGCCGCTCGAAAGATGTTCTTTAGTGTGTCTGTTATTCTATTAGAGGTTATGTCTATTCAGCTTTCTGACAGATACTTAAATGTGAGATAAACTCTTGTCACAGTGCTTTGAGCTAGGCTCATAGATCTTTGGTGCACCACTTTATTTATACTGTAGTGTAATGTTATTTGAAACGAAATATATTAACCTTTTAATACTTCGCGCAGTTTGTAATTTTGTTTCACGTTTTTTTACAACTTGTTTGATGATATGGGAAGCTCTTTTTCAAAGAGACTTTTTGTTGCAAGAGCAAGATTAGGTTAGATAGAAGTAAGTGGTGTTAATTTGACTCACATTCGAATAAAAGCGTGTTAAAAAGCCAAAATACAGCTTAATCAGCTAACTTTCACAGGGTTTTATTTAAATTTCATGAACAAACTTACATGAACGGACCTGATTTTGTATTTAAATATAAGAGCTTCAAAAAAGAGATTCAAAATCGATACCACATTATTATAAAACTGAAATAACATGAACAGGCTAAACCCGCACCTTTCGCATAGAAAGCAACTTCCCTAGCCACTACGTCAACGAAACCAGTGACTTCAACATTTGAATAAAAAAATAAACCATTTCCAAAGTTGAATACTGAACATCAAAAGTACCAGTTTTTTTCCAACTCCGGACAAAGCGAAGTGTTTTATTGGCGGAAGTAATTCTCAAAGCGGCTCCTTTAAATACTGATTCAGAATTGATTTAAGATCGTAGAACGTTGAACTACCTAAATACTACTTTAGTTCTACGCTTAAGTCTCACAAAACATTCTGTTATCGCTTCTAAGTCAAGTCAATAAAGGTGAAGACGCGAGACCTCCCGAAGAATTTTAAATACTGGGGGAGTTTTAAAAGAATTTGAACTGTGAGGGAAAGATTTTAAGGAGCAGATTAGAAAGAAGATTGATGGTGCTACAAAAATAGACAGGACAATAAGAGGGAGACGAATTTATAATTAACTGCAATCAACACTGACGTATTGAATTTCAAGCATTTGGTACAGTCACGTGGTAATATTAGAACATTTTATTTTTTTAAATAATTTTTGACTGGCCTAATTTTTAAAATTGTAACAATATCATGAATTCTGGCCATTTTCGCTACTGCGATTCGCAATAATTATGTTTTAATATTATTGAACTCGTTAACAGCTCATATATGTCCCCACCGAGGGGCTCGAGCCTACCCTGATACCAGGGTGAATAGGCCTTAGTCGACCACGCTGGCCCAGTGCGGGTTGGTCAACATTATTGAACTGATAATTATTTATATGTGAACTAAATAATTAACAATAGATCACAATTTCACAAGAATTGCCCTAATCATTAATAAATTCAACGAATATAGCAATAATGTTGAGCCATAAAATCAAAATAACATAATATGTAACGCAGTTAAAATAGCTTGAAATTATATTTTTGTACTCTATTTTCATATTTCATATTTCATAATATTATGTTACGAAAAAAGAGTATCGCAAAGGCTAAGAAATAATCATATTATTATTTCTTTTATAAAATTAAAAAATATTTTTCTATCACATCAAAAATGAATCCCCGAAATATATTAGGAGCATACTATAAAACAGCTGCACCAAATGAAATATTTTTATTTATTTGTGTTTGTTATTGTCAGTACAAGCTTTTTAGCAAAGCAACAGGGCGATAGCTAGTTCATCATACTTTATATCATACTATCGTACTAATCATACTAATATTATAAAGAGGAAAGATTTGTATTTTTGTGTGTATGTTTGTAATGAATAAACTCAAAAACTACTGGACCGATTTCAAACATTCTTTCATCATTAGAAAGCTACGTTCACCCTGAGTAACATAGGCTATATTTTATACCAGGAAAATGTCTCATTTCCACGGTAAAAACTGTTAACGCGGGCGGAGCCGCAGCGGAAAGCTAGTACTAATATAAATATATTGTAAATTCGAGAGTTTGTTAGTTTTTTTTGAACTAAGCAACCCCCGGCTTGACCTGTATTTTTGCACAGAGATAGATTTAGGGCCCGAAATTGATATAAGCTACAATTTACTGCAGGAGAATATCTCATTCACACGGGAAAAAGTCGAAAAACAAGCGTAGAATTTAATAAGTAACAATTTCAGTAACAGATGTTCCGTTTACATTACAAGTAACTTTTTATCAATAAGTAAATAAAATTATCAAAGTAGATAAGTTACATTGAACTAAAGAGAATTTTCAAACGAACGCTCAAAGGAAATTTTAAATCAAATGCAGGAATGAACATCAAAGTTACAGAATATTAAAGAGGATATATTTGACCGTCCGGTTAGTAAACATAACATCAAATAATTGTACTATGTTACTATTAGTACATAAAAACAGTTTATAAGACCCTACTTTTCGACTAATATCTAGTCGTTCTGGTATGTTTTTTAACACCACGTCTAAATTATCCCAAATACACGGTAATAATATAAAAATAATTATGTTTGTCTGTTGGCTATGGAGCTACTGAAATGTACTTCGGAACTAGTCACGACCACGGTTAGTAACTACGTCGCGGTCACTCTTAGTTAACTCGTTACTGACTTGAGTTCCAAACTAGTTCTACTACGCGAGAAGAAATACACTATATTTCAAAACAGCTAAAAAATACGATAAAAAGGTGAATGAAATTAATAATGACACTATTGGAGACAATTCCTAAAAAAATATACCAATCCTGAAAAACTTACGTTACAAATATCAAATAATACAACAATAACTTTTTATTTCCTAAAAAGTATTTGTGAGTAAAAAAGAAATACCAAGAACTTTTCTGTCCAACTGTACGGCGCGTGTCCCGACAGATGTTAACATACGTTGTTTGTTTTCTTACTTTGAGAGATATGTTTGTTTTTTTTTTTTCTCCGCCTTCCTCCCCTCCAATTTTATTTATGTCACGAGAAATTAACTGTCGCTTTCGTACGCGTCCTCAAAGATAAAATTTCTTAATAGCGAAGTCGGTTATTAGCGTTCCTTAAATTGAGTTAAAGAGATTTGTCGCTTTTTAAGATCGAATTTGGCGTTTTAATACAGTTCATTTTAATAACTTGGCGGCGTTTTTAGTTTTTAAGTGACTATGATTTGTTTTATGGTACTTTTTACGGACTGCTGTTGTATTTATTTAAAAAATATCATTTACAGCTTCACAACATTTTGAAGCTTGTGTTGTACATTACAATACCTTTACAGATATTAATATCATTAACAGAAAAGTTTGACACAGAACTTATCTGATTTGGATATAATGGGCCTTTCACCGAATTTCCCGACATCGTTTAAACCACGTTTTAATATTTTCAACATCAATGGTTTAAAAAAATATCTATAATACCTACCGCTATATAACAAAATGAGAAAATTAAAAAAAAAGAAAAATAAGAATTATTATTTTAATATTTTATTTACTGTTATTATTTTTAATTTTTTTTGCTTCCTTTATTGGAATTTATACAGGAGCACCGCAAATTGGTAGAAACGGCTTTATTCACTACGCTCTATGAAAATTATATACTCCAAAAGTAAACCGATTAGACACCGAAAGCCAAACATTGTGGCGCAAAATAAAAAAGGAAAAACGTGTTCAATTTAAATTTCAGGAGCATAATCTTCAAATCGTATCGTCTTTGACTTCCAGCTCATTTAGCAATTTATTGCGTTCTGTTAATGTTTTCCTTTTCACACCCCTGCCGTCCCGTCGAGTCACAAACGTGGATTTCTCCAGTAACTCGTCCCAGTGGGACGAGTAACCATTTTTTTTTATCTCTGCTAGACAGAGACTTCCCCCAAAGTCCTCCACAACAACGGGCTTAGGCTGCTTTTCCACCAGAGCTGCGCGAGGTAGCTAAGCGGTGTGCGAGGAAAAAATTCACCAATAGAATCACTTCATTTTCCTAGCCTAGTGATTCTATTGGTGGATTTTCCTCGCACACTGCTTAGCTACCTCGCACAGCTCTGGTGGAATAGCAGCCTTATGCTGCCCGTATCTAGCGGCTTCCTGCGCTCCTCACCAGATGATCGGTCTACCTTGTGGGGATCCTGCCCACACTAAGCCGGCATGCAGTTATTTGGATATGAAAAACTACTAATAGATTTTAATGAAACTTTACAATAATAATAATTATTATTATTATGTTTGTTTGAGGCTTTCGCACTTACTACACATTATTACAGTTATTTACGGGTATTAGCGCGATAATAGGTAGGTATGTATCGCGCTAAGACCCGTAAATAACTGTAATAATAATTATTATTATTATTAATAATTATTATTTTATTATTAATATTATTATTTATTATTTATTTTATTAATTATTTTATATCAGAATAACACATAGGCTACTTTTTACCGCGGGAAAATACTTGGAAAACCTGTTAACGCGGGCGGAGCCGTGGGGCGGAAAGCTAGTAATAAATATTATTATGTTCGTTACGTTTTTTTTTACTTTTTCTCAATTTTCTTTTTGGAAAGTTTAACTTAAATTTGTCAGTTACAAAACGAGCTTAATAATAATGCATTTGGTTTTTTTAGCCATTGCCTGTATAGGCGTTTCAGTGGACTCCTTTTTACTTAAAAAATAATATTTTGGGTCAAAATTCAGTAAGTCGTCTCAACTGACGTACTTGTATAAAATAAAATTGGAACGAGATTTAGAATGCAAAAAAAATAATCATTTAGTAACTTGTCCTTATGGGACGAAATTCTTTTGGGACGAGTTACTGACGCCCTCAAACTGTGCTCGCTCCCCAATGGCCACGCTTAACATGTTTCTCCTGTTTTAATCGCCATGTTTGCCTCGCAGTTACATTTTAAATATTAATGTTTTTTTGCTGATATTTAAGGAAGATCTTTTTTCATGATACTGATTTTCTTTCATACAGTTTAATTTCAAGGAGAGCCTTTATTAGGCAATTTTAAATGGTAGTAAGAATATTTACTTTCAAAGAACGCACAGATAATCCTTTATACTGACACATATAAAATTAAGTCACATTGACTTCATTACATCGACTTCGTTAGTCTTTAATGAAAAATTAAATGTATTTATTTCTTAAAACATAATCAAAAAAAGCAATTTGTCACGAAGCAATTAACATGTAAATAGCTTGAAAACTTTTTCATCTATTTATACTAAAACGATCAATGAATCTTGATAAATGGGAAACATTCTAAAGAAACTGAACTTGCAATGGGGATGCAGTCAGGGCCAAACATAGAGCTAGATACACTAATTTGAGACAAAGCTTAGCGATTGACAATATTTGGTTGTTGCGGAAAGCGGCTTAGTATAGGACCAACTCAACTTTACCTAACCATACAGTACGAATCGAATTAATGAATACGACACTTATGTGTAAAACGAATCGTGATCAATGCCGGCAACAATTTTCATGCAAATTACATACATACATACTTACAGCCTTGCTAATTCGAGATCAAATACAACAGTGATCGGAAATTCCCTTTGGCCGTTGAATACATAAATGATTTTGATTGAAACAAAAGTCACCAAATAATTTTGATTGAATCATAATTACGCACTAAGCGATTATTAGATTTTTTATAACGTCAAATCCCTAGTACGAGTAGTATCATAATACTCGTATATTGAAAACTGATTAATGTATTTTTTGTCAAACTATCACACTAAGTGGTATGTTTTTATTTGAGTAATGCTCTAAATAGTAGAAACTGTGCAAAATCTAAAAAAATGAAGTTGAAGTTTTTCCAAGCTTCAATGACAGTTATTTCATTGTCATCAATTAAATAACTTTTTCATTAAGAAAAATAAAGATTTTTTTAAGATCGATCAGCTCAAAAATTACCCAATTTATATATTTCATTCAAAATTTTGTTTCAGTATGAACAAATTGCTTGAAGCTCCTTTTTTAGTTTACAAAATATAAAACATAATTATTTATCTAATCTGGAAGACAAATTTTTCTTTTGATCTTTATTCCAAATATGTATAATGTACTTGATTTTTTCTTTCGTCAATGAAAGTGACTTTTAAAAATGACTTCATTCCAGTGAGACATCGTGTCGGATTCTGAATGTTATTTTAGTCGTGTTTGAACCTGGTTTGAGGTGATATTTGTCTCCGTGCTTAATTTTGGAAGGTGTGTATTTATATATTTCTAGCTGCCCGCCCGCGGCTACGCCCGCGCTTACAGTCTTTTCCGCGGGGATGAGGTATTTTCCAGCGGTAAAAGGTAGTCTATGTCCGTCCCCAAGGTGTATTCTATCTCCATACCAAGTTTCATCAAAATTGGTTCAGTTGTTTTGGCGTGAAAGCGTAACAGACAGACATACAGACAGACAGAGTTACTTTCGCATTTATAATATTAAAGTAGGAATTGAAGAAAAGATTTTGAAAGTTCTATGAAAAATAGTAAACTTGGTCATCTTCTTAGTTTACATAATAATTTATTGAGAAAATCATTATTTGTCATTCAGAAAAACAAAAACTTACGAAACGGTGTTTTCCAAATCCCACTAAATCGTATTACATATTCAATTAATGCAAGTAAAACAATAATGAGCAACGCCCCTTTTTAGGGTTCCGTAGCCAAATGGCAAAAAACGGAACCCTTATAGATTCGTCATGTCTGTCTGTCTGTCTGTCTGTCTGTCCGTCCGTCCGTCCGTCCGTATGTCACAGCCACTTTATTCCGAAACTATAATACCTATACTGTTGAAACTTGGTAAGTAGATGTATTCTGTGAACCGCATTAAGATTTTCTTACAAAAATAGAAAAAAAACAATTAATTTAGGGGGTCCCCATACATAGAACTAAAACAAAAAAAATATTTTTTCATTAAACCCATACGTGTGGGGTATCTATGGATAGGTCTTCAAAAATGATATTTAGGTTCCTAATAACATTTTTTTCTAAACTGAATAGTTTGCGCGAGAGACGCTTCCAAAGTGGAAAAATGTGTGTCCCCCCCCTCTAACTTCTAAAATAAGAGAATGATAAATCTAAAAAATATATATGATGTGCATTACCATGAAAACTTCCAACGAAAATTGGTTTGAACGAGATCTAGTAAGTAGTTTTTTTTTAATACGTCATAAATCGTAAACCACAATTTACCTTTCACTATTATTAAAACATCGATCAAAGTCACAACGAACTACAAAAACTTTTATATTATGTTACTGGCTGCTATGGAACCCTTCATGGGCGATTCCGACTCGCACTTGGCCGCTTTTTTCTAAATGTACAAGAAATACACTAAAAATAAATAGTAAGTTTCAACAGGCGGCCTTATTTCAGGCAATCAATTCAAAGAAAAACGCTAAAAAGATAGAGTGACTGAGGGTTGTTGTTGGTTTCCACTGAAAACGCATTTCTGCTGCAATCTAACTAATCTATCAAGAAAGAAAGAAGTAGTAAAAAAATATTCATGAGTGAGAATCTGTCCAGTTGTAAATCTGTCCACTTGCTACGGAGGGGTCTAAATAATACTTTTATATAGCTTTAATATTTTTACAGTCCATGCAGTTTTTAGGTTCTTTTTTCAAACTAACAATATTCATTCATTTATTCAATCATTTGTTACTATACATAATACCTTTTAAGTGGTATTATAAAACAAAGGGTCAAATGGTTATCTGAAACTAATTTTGATAAGTAATACGAAGAATATTCATATTTCATCATAATAGGTATCGTTATCAATTTTATAACACTTGGAAAAACAACTTGGCAGAAATGAGCTATAGATAGATATAATATGGATTTGAACTCTACACAAACACTGACTATGGTTTGTTTCATATTAATTCGGACAAAAGGTCATTGAAGCCTGCATACAATGCGCACATTTTTTCAAACGATGCGATTAAACTAAAGGAAATGATCGCAAAATACGTAATTTGGCATACCGTAGTAGAAGGCGGGGTGAGTGTGTGACCTTGCCAGACATTTTGGCGTCACATTATTTTTAATAACTTTCAAGAAAAGAAAGAGGTCAATGAATTTTTGTCCGGATTTATATGAAACAGACAATAGTATGATTTACTGATCAGTAAGTATATCTATATTATAAAAAGGAAAGATTTGATTGTTTGAATGCATGGAATACGCTCCGAAACCACTAAACAGATTTTAATGAAACTCGGTTCCAAGATATAATAGAATAGGACCATCCCATGTCTTCCCATTGGATGTCATTCGGGTGTAGTTGCAGCATAGGCGACGGGCTGGCAACCTCTCACTAGATGCACCATGAAACCCGAAGATTGGTTTTCCTTCACGATGTTTTTCGATATCAACGCGCTAGGCCGTGGTCCGAGGCTCCCTTGAGCCGCCCCTAGACGCGTTGGTATATGACTTTTTTGGAGTAGAGTCTTCCGCTCCCCCGCAAGTCCGGTGAAGCTTGATTGGTCGTACCTTTTCGACACAAGCATAGGTCAATTAAAAAAAAAAAAAACCGAAGATTGGTGTATCTATTTAAGATGCGTACCGAATCTTAAACCAAACCATTTGCTAACTGTGGTTTTAGTTTAGTTAGGTCTCCCTGTGAGCATACTAACTACTAAAACTCTGCTCACCCCGTTAGGGAAAAGAGCGTGTCTTTATGTATGTATGTATGTATTTATTTATTATTTATTTATTTATTTTCCAATACAAATTTTCCTTAGAAACCAATCAGAGTCCCACAAACTGCACAGCAGCAGTATGTATGTATGTGTGTAACAAAAAATACACAGGTATTTTACTTGTGTCTAACATAAATAAATTATTTATTCCATTTATTTATTTATTTTTTACAACAGGTCTTATTATCTTTTGTAAGGACGTTGTAATGGTAATAATATTATCTCTTGTTACTTATTTTCAATACTTAGGTACTGTTACAAGTGTAATGTTTACAGTGCTCGAATTCGATTCTGATGTCAGTTTCACGGTGTGCGATGACATTTTGACAGGAATTTGGACTTTTGCAATAACACCGGAGCCAGAAGAATATTCTATACTGATTTTTTCCAAATCATTATTGTTTGTTTGTTCTGTTGTTGGTTCAATTTTACCATCAGTTGTTGATACAGCGCATTCATCGCCATCTAACAAATAGAAAATTTAATTAAATACTAGCTGTCTGCCCGCGGCTACGCCCGCGTTGTTTTTTTGCCTTTTCCGTGCACAGTTTCCTGTACGCATGAGATCATGTCTACGGGAAACTGTACATACTGTGCATGGGAAAATAATATCTATTCACACAAAAATTCAAAAACTGTCTTGCAATGGGCCAGCGAGTCTAATAATATACCTCTGTCAGAGTGTCGGTGGCCAAGTGGCTGGGACCGTTGACTTCCATTCGGAAGTTCGCAAGTTCAAGCCTCGGCACCTACCAATGTGTTTTCGATTATCGAATTCACATGTACGTTTATTCGACCCTCTTATGAAAAACATCGTGAGGAAACCTGCACACACCTGCGAAGTAATTCAAAGTTGACCAACCCGCACTGGGCCAGCGTGGTTAACTAAGGTCTATTCACCATGACTCAGGGTAGCTCGAGCCCCTCGGTGGGGATATTATGAGCTGTTGACGTAACTGTTCGCCCTATAAGGAGAAGGAGAAGTTCGAGCCCTTTTTTGTGACATAATATATATTGACGGCCTCGTAGCCTAGTTGATAATACGTCTGCCTACGAAGCACAAGGTCGCGGGTTCGATTCCCGCCCAGGGCAAACATTCGTGTGATGAGCACTTATGTTTGCCTTGTATCTGGATGTTGTATATTTATATATGTATTTATATCAGCTGTCTGACAACCATAGTACAGGCTCTGCCTAGTTTGGGGTCAGATGGCCGTGTGTGAGATGATTTATTATTATTATTTATTTAGTAAGCTTTAAAAACTGACTCACCACACAATATGTCATATTGGTTACGGACTCCATATTTATTTGAAATTTCAGTATACGGCGCTTCTGTTGTAGTTGATATGAGTGGTGTGAACTTGCATACAAAATTCCAACTATTTTCGCATTGATGAACATTCATGGCTTCCATACGAGGCTTAGAATCAGTTCTGTACACAACGCAGCGGTACATATCGTGTGGTCCAGAACTTGGCTCATTTGTATGCCAGATATGGAACAAGTTACTTATAGGGCGGCCTGTAAGACAAGTAAGATCTAAAATTATGTATACTAATACTAAAAAGAGGAAAGATTTGATTGTTTTTATGTGTTACTGACCAAACCAGATTTTAGGCCAAACTAGTTTTGCCTAGGCTAAATTAGTTTGGCCTGAAATTGGGTTTGGCCGGAACATTATGCATTGAATAGCCTTTAACTACTAAACCAACTTTGATGAAACTTAGTAGGAAGATAGAACAGACCTTGAGAAAAGACATAGGCTATCTTTTACGGCTGTAAAATTCTTCATTCTCACAATGAAGTTCAAGCTCACAACAAGTTTAAAAATAAATATGCCTGGTGACAGAAGCAAATTTCACAAATTTCTTAGACTCACCATCAATAGATTCGTATGAATGGAGTTCGCGTAAATCTGAGATTCCAATTAATAATCTATCGGTTTTGTCCCAAATGTGCAATTCTCTATTAACTTCACTAGCTTCATTGGCGTCCTCCGGAAAGTAAAGTGTAGCTCCTTCAGATTCACAAGTCCGAATGGAATCCGTCCAGTTTTTTTCATCCTCATGAAATTTATAATAGCGTCCTCCTATTTTAGTGTAATCTGAACGAAATTCCTGTGATATGTCAGGTCGTCCATCTGGAAAATAAAGTTTTTTAAAGAGCTGAATTATAAAAATGGCGGCCGAATGCGTACCTCCGCTTTAGTGATGAATATATATTGAAAAAACAAAAGACTCGTGTTTATTATTCGTACAAAAAATAAAAATATTATATTCTGCGGCTAAAATAAGAAAAATCACTTACAAATAAGAATTAAGTTATAAGTTACTATGACAAAAACGATATTTTTTAAATAACACATTTTATATAATAAAAGACACGTTAAAGTTCTGATACTGACAGTGTAAGACTAATAAATAATAAAGATAAGATTATCAATCCACTAGAGATGAACTTTGATATTACTACCCAATTAAACTTATTATATGATTAGGCGCATGACATTACATGTTTTAAGAAGAATCCAATAAAATCAGAAATGTATTATCATTTTTAACAAATTCTAAGCCGACTGATATTGCCTGAGCGTAGGTACACCGAAATCCGAACTATAAACAAAGACGAGTGAACTTGTGTCCAATTTTTATTTATACCGAAATAATTTACGTTCTATTTGTATATTTGTAATTATTATTTGTTTCTTTTTTAAATGAACATGTTATGAATCGAGTTTCTACCTGAATAAAAAAGTATAGTACTTAAATTGTTAGTATTCTGATATTAAAAAGTATTATTATTTTCATAACAATTTATTATTTATACTTAAAAAATTCACAGAAAGTACAAAAAATATTTTGTCTAAGGTTGATTTAGTAATTTAGGTAATATATGTAGTACATTATAATCTTTATACACCTACGCAAGCTCAGAAAATTCATTTTCTGTCGTGAAGTACCGTTGTATTAAATATGAAACATGATAAGAATACGAGTATTATGATTTTCTAGGCAGCAAGATTAACCGTTTAAGTACAGGGCGTAAGTGCGGCTTAGAAAATACAAAAAGTCTAGTCTTTCAGTCTTCAGACTTTTTTCCCTAGCCTAGGAAAATAGTCTAAATATTGATTGTCAGAAGAATATCGTGTAACAAATTTCTAAAAATGCTTTTCCTGGGTTTCGGACATCGTTGAATCCAAAAATTGCCATTAGCAGTTCTGTGTGTGTGCGAATCCCTGAGCTTTGAATCGCAAGTTTCCATGTGGAGTATTTTTTTTCATTATCTGTCTATCTTTCTTCTTTTGCGTTTACTAAAGTTTGTACCAACCAAAAACCACATTTAATGTTTGAAATCATCATAATTAAAGTCGACTCAGTTTTTTTTTACATTTCTTGTTGTATAAATACAAATGAGAGCGTCTGTGGCTAAGTGGCTAGTGCCGATGACTTCCATTCGAAAGTTCGCGGGTTCGAGCTTCGGTGCGTACTATTTTCGAAAACACATAGTAACGTACATAGTTTATTCGATGCTTTTACGGTGAAGGAAAACATCGTTAGGAAACCTCCACATACCTGTGAAGTAATTCAAAGGTTGTGTGTGAAGATGACCAACACGCACTGGGCCAGCAGCGTGATCAACTAAGGCCTACTCACCCTGATTTCAGGTTAGGCTCGAGCCTTTTGGTGAGCACATATGAGCTGTAAACAAAGTACAAATGTTGTACTTGCTTGTTATTAGGCCTTGAATATTTTAAAAGCCCTTAATATTTACCAATTGGGAAAATATTCTAAGGCTTCTTACGTAGCTTGTATAAAAGGTTCCTGGAAGAATTGTTTAAAAAAGACAACATTAATGACTGTTATCGTTTCGTATTGATCATTGATGAAATACTTTTCGAAGAAATCTATCGGTGGATCAATAAAAATAGATGCCTTCTGAAACACGAAATCTATTTTTTCGAACAGTACAAGTATATTCGTACTTTATTGACACCAAAAAAATATTACAGAAAAAAACCAATACGTTCCAAAAAGGAAACCTCATGGCACTGTAAAAAGAAAATAATTGGCAAATATCGAATTCAATCCCAAAATTCAAACAGTGAATTTTTTTTTTATTGACCTATGCTTGTGTCGAAAAGGTACGACCAATCAAGCTTCACCGGACTTAAGAATTTTAACATGAAACTGGGGAATATTTACTCGAAGAACTCGAGAACCCTGCCATTATTCGAACCTGGAACCTAGAAGCAATCTATCTACCGCGTGGCTGGAGAGCGGAGGCTTAACTAAGGATTATCTTAAAAAGTATATAAGTACTAACGTATTTTTTCTCCTTCCACCCAGGGTTTTCCTGGATAAGTGCCAGGGTCCGCTTGCCTTTTTAATCTCCCCCACTTTACCCAGTCTTCGGCATTTTCTGGTGTAAGATTGTTCTATTTCATATCCACTTTCAAGTCGTTCAGCCAGCGTTTCTTAGGGCCCGGTAACAGCTTTGCGAACCGCGCGGCGCGAACTGCTATTTGCGAAATGTTGCTAGTGACCCAAAGTCAAAATTAACATGAGCGAACTAACATTTCTTTTACTCGCCTACATGTACACTTTCTATACCCTTTTTTGTAAATTTTTCACTGTAATGTTCTGTGTGCAATAAAGTATATTGTATTGTATTGTATTCTTTTCATATCTAAATACCTGCTAGAAAAATGTACCGAAACTAAGAAATTGATTTAAAGGCATGAAATTACCAAACATTTGTAAAAAAGTTACATTTTCATGCAAAAAGTAATATTTTATTTCGAAAAAGACTACAACACTGTTATGTAATAATGATAATAATAAGATTTAAAATACGTAAAAGTAACGTTTTGAGTCATGTAACGCGGAAGTAACGCAAAGAGCCCAATAATAACGTAAAATGTTACAATACTAACGTTCTGGGAGGTTTCGCGCCGCAGGTCGCGCTAAGCTGTGTCCAGGGGGTGTAGGCCTGCCGCGTGTTAAAGGGCCTTGAACAGTTTACCTATGTATTCATTATTAAAACTAAATTCAAACACCTATTTATCGCCTCTACCGGAACTATCTCTATGGTTGCCTATTGGGGTTAGTCTAGCACACTGCACATTGCATACAATACATTGGAGTGTACCTTGCTCACCGCTTTGAGTGTCCATAAAGCTAGTTTATGTTCAATAGGCAGCACATGCGGCTGTAGACTTTGGCATTTTGAGCGCCATTATTCCGTAAGAATAAGGGTGAATTTCGTAATTCGTGTACCCAGCCGCATGTGCTGGCTTCTGCACATCTTAGCAATAGCTGGAATTTAAGGTGTTGCTTATGAAACCTCGGTGCGGTGGGGAGTACTATTATATACTTCTTTGGTGTGATACATAGAGGCGAATCGAAGGTATCGGTAGGGGGCAATGACCTTTGACGTTAAGAGGTGAAAAGCACTAAATAAATAGCGACTGACTTGGCAAAAAAAACACCTTAGCTACAATGTACAAGTACTACCAGTTGGTTTATATAATACGCCTATTTTAATTTTGCATACCAGTTTAGTTAAACAAAGTATTGTGCGCATTAATTTCGTTATGCCAAGTATAATGGAAATAAGATTTTGCCAAATACATCCATTACTAGTAATACAATTGATGTTTATTCTTATTATATAATTAATTTGCGATAAATAATTTTGTATTGTATTAAGACATAAAATTTTGATGTAAGTATCAAAATCTGTCTAAAAAAATGCATTGAATTTGATTCATCAGTACTTTAGATTTAGGTCTTCTAATATAAAGTTGACACAATTTTGACTAATTTAGTTTCGTTTTGAGGTCATCTTTTTTTTGTTTTTTTATTATTTAAGTTCGAACTCATCCACCAAATACTACACGCTGACAGTGACCTCTTTAACAGTTTGTACATGTCCCCACCGAGGGGCTCGAGCCTACCCTGGTACCAGGGTGAATAGGCCTTAGTCGACAACGTGGCCCAGAGCGGGTTGGCCAACTTCGCACACAATCTTTGAATTTCTTCGCAGGTGTGCATCCTCCTCACGATGTTTTCCTTCACCGTAAGAGCGTCGAAAAAACGTACATATGAATTCGAAAATCGAAAACACATTGGTACGTGCCGAGGTTTGAACCCGCGAACTTCTGAATGGAAGTCAATGGGCAATGAGTCATGGGTCTTGTAGCCACTTGGCCACTGACGCGACGACCGTCAGTCAACTCATTTACCTGGAAATACAAACTATCAATATTCTGGGTTATACCTCGTTGTACCTACCTGAGGTTGGTTAAGCAAATATCGACACGATTTGGTAGTATGTCGATTCGGTTTACGGTCAGTTTGGCCTATATACAGATTTGGTACTAGGCGATAGGTGAAACTGACTATGTTTACGATATTGTAAAGTTAGCTTGACCATTAACATGTTAGCTTTGAATCGACTAGAAGAAAACCTAGATATAAACTCCGTCGCTTTTGTCCTAGTCCCCTATCCTCGTAAGGCCCAACCTAATTTTAGGTCAGTTTAGGTGACGACCCAATGTACTAATAATAGGTTCAAGTGCTTCCGGCCCAGAACTTTGATTTGCGAAAAGAGTCTTTAAATGTATTGCTATTGATATCATTCTTTTATGAGCTATGTTTAGTGCCTAAAGCTGACTATTCCATATTAAAAAGACGTCGAAATCGTATGTACTTTTTTTAGCACTCCGGGACATAGTAAAATAAAAATTTACTAAATACATAAGTTATAAATACCTATAACTTTGTTTAAACTTGTTTTTATTTACATTATTTACTTAATTGTTTAGGCATTAAAAACAGTATAATTCTCAGATAAAAATCAGTATAATTTCTAGGAAACAAATCCATTTGTTTGCAATTATTAGTAGCAATAATGACGAGAGCGTCGGTGGCTAAGTGGGTAGGGCCGTTGGCTTCCATTCGAAAGTTCGCGGGTTTGTACCTCGGCAGTCGGCACGTACCAATGAGTTTTCGATTTTCGAATTCATATGTTCCTACGTTTATTCGACGCTCTTACGGTGGAGGAAAACATCGTGAGGAAACCTGCACACACCTGCAAAGTAATTCAACTGTTGTGTGTGAAGAGGACCAACCCGCACTGGACCAGCGTGGCCATCTTAGGCCTATACACTCTGATTTCAGGGTAGATTCGAGCCCCTCGGTGGGGAAATTTATGAGCTGTTGATGATGATGAGAACCCAACGACCTTATTTTGGGACGAAAGTTTTCTGCTTCGTGTAGTATTTTACTAAAAATAGTTTACGAAAAAATTTGCGCGTACTGGCAAAATATAGCATTTCAATAACCCTTTACAGTAAATTGCATCATTCGTAATGCAATGATTGCGCGGATAAACAAGGATTTAATGACCTACTTTTAGCTAGGACCCCGTTCCACACAGTTGACACGTGAAAAAAGCTAGTTTATTTGTTCTATATGTCAAAACTGCCAATGAGAAGTTCGGATACGTTCAATGGTTTGCAATTTTTTATAGGTGAATTGGAGTTGACGGGACTATTTGCAGTGTGAAATGGGTTACAATATTATGTCATAATTTTAGAACGCTGGGCCGCAAATTTTTCTTTTAGATAAACATCTTGGGCCGGAGCAGCCAAGTATTTTTTTCTAAAAATAGGACGCTTGGGCCTTACGAGGCTATTTATGACTCAGGAATAGCTTTCGATTTCCACAGTTTCTGATTTTATTTGTGTGAAAAGATATACAGGGTTATTTTTTATCAGTGCACATATTTTAGGAAGGCATAGATTAAAGAAAATAAAAAATCCCGTATATTTTTATTTTATCACGTTTCATACAAAAAAATCGAATTATCGCCATTTTACCTATGCATAAAATTGGTATCAAATTTTGTATGAGATGAAATTTAATACGCGCCAATTTTCTTGATACTTCGAATAAACACTCATTGGCATAATTAATTGGACACGTATTCTGGCGTTTTTTGAAATTCGTTCCCTAACGGGTTAAAAATAATGTCACAATTTGAAAAAAAAAAATCATATGATCTAGTAACGATACTGACTGTGTACACAAAATATGTGCACTGATTAAAAAGTAACCATGTATATTTTTTATCGCTCGAATGTAACGATCGATCACCTATACAACTCGTCTGAAGACAGGGAAAAGTGATAGAATTAACGTCAAGCAATAAGGTCTTTAATCCAACAATACAAATTTTCGCTTGCTTAATTTGAATTATAACATACCATAATATTTTTTAAAAGGAAAGACATTAAGTACAGTTATTCGTTGGATTAAGTACCTATAAAAAAAGAATGAATTGTAATTTTATAGTATTCTTTTTTAGGTAGCGTACTACCACAAAATTATACTAGTCCTAACCGAAATTTTCTTAAGAAGGTACATATATAAATATGAGGTTCATTTTTGTATTTTTCAATCGCTCTATACTATGTTTTCTAAACCTTTTACACATAAACGACCTTTTTTGTGAAGAGTGATCACATTCAGTTAAAAATATAAGTGCTGTAGCATTGAAATCGTTTTAATATAATTTCTTTTGGAAGATTGCCAGTGTACAAAACAGCGTTTACTGAAGAACTTGTTTCCTAGAGATCCCTCTGAAGCTAACTTTTCTTATGGCGAAACAATTAAAATTGTGAAAGTTTGTCCGTTCCCATTTTGGTTCGTGGCAAAGTTTCGTTTGCTACCATTTCTGTTTAATTTTCTTTGGCAAGTTTTAGGATTATGTTTGTGTTTGAAAATAACTTATTTTGCAACGGTTGTTTTTATGCAAATTTTATTCTTAACGCTATTTATTTAAACTTATGCTTATTTGATTATATAAGTACAGTAACTAGCACACAAGGCGGCACTTTAAACTTTGTACTTGGGTAGAGGTGATGAATATTACAGCTAAAAATAATGCTTCACACTGCTACTCTTTAAATGGCTAAAGACATTTTCTTGGATCATAGCTAAGAACACCCTCGATTGTGACACCTTGCAAACAAAAAAAAACTAGATCAAAATCGGCGCATTCGCTTAGAAGCTACGATGCCACAGACAGACAGACAGATAGACAGACAGACAGACAGACGGACACACACTTATAACCCCCTCTTTTTCGTTGGGGGTTAAAAAAGGCGGCGGCGGCGGCGGCGCGCGATTTTGGCATCTTCATCATTATTATCTTTAATTTTTTGTAGTCGGTTTGGTTTATATGTATTAGACAAATTTAAAACTAAATTTGAAACAAACCACCTTTCGCCAAATCCCTTTTCTATGAAAATGTTTTTTATGATCGACCAGGGCCGTGTTACACAAAAGTACAATTTACCTATTACAAATACGAGTATAATAATTATCCTTATTCAAAGTACATAACATAGTCAATATTACAAAAGTGTAATGGTTCCCATATGAGACTAACTGGCCAGACGATGAACATCAAAATAATAGTACTTGCAAATTGTATCTCAATATTATGTTGGTCCCTTGTAACTCATCTCCAATCCGACTGTACCCGCGACCGACAGATGCTAACATATGCCCATGTTTTCTTTATTTAAGAGATCTGTTTGTTACTTTTTGTACGGAACCCCGGCGCCTCCGGTCTCTCACATATTATTTATGACCGCGAATGTACTTTTAACAAAGATTTAGGGGCTTTGGAATAGTTTTTGTAAGATTAGCGTCTTTAGCAGAATCTGCCCTAACACGAATAAAATTATCTCTTGAGTCTTAACCGTTTGTATATATATATTGCAAAATATTTTCAATTTAGATTTACAATGAAGATTCAAATATATGTCTTGTGGTAGTTTAAAAGCTATAATATTATTCTAGTGAACTGCTCGATTAAAACTTCCCCCTCGTATGACATTCGTAGATTTGAGTTAGTTCATAAATCCATTTTGACTAGTTCATAGGTGAACAATGGCCTCTTATTTGAAATAATGTATTGCTACTTATATCTGTGTTATTGCTATAATTAATACATTATTATATGCTAGGATCCTTACCACTAAAAACGTACATGAATTGCTCAGTAAAGGTTCAGTTTAAAGTAGGCCTATAAGATCTAGTTCGACGTCTGGGTGGGTAAGAATAGATATAATTTTAAACTTTACATTTGAAATTAAGAAGATAAAGTTCAAGATTCTGTCTGAATTGAATGTTTGCTGTTTATAGTGCGGTATCTTCGCCTATATGTATCTGCTTAATAGCGGGCGGGTTGGCGGTGTATTGCATGAAAAAGCATCGTCTGTAAGTAGCCTAAAATTAGAATAGATTATACTTTATTGCACAGTACAAAAAAATCGGTACATCATCATATACTAAAGATTTTTATTTTCTTGTGTGTGTGTGTGTGTGTGTGTACGTTTGTAATGAATAAACTCAAAAACTACTCAGCCGATTTCAAAAATTCTTTCACCATGAGAAAGCTACATTCCCCCTGAGTAACATAGGCTACCTTTTACCTCGGTGAAATGCCTCATTCCCACGGGAAAAACTGTTAACGCGGGCGGAGCCGCGACGGAAAGCTAGTAATTCATAAAAAGGATAGAAAGTGTACACGCAGGCCGCCTTAAAAAAATGTTTCTTGCCACATCTAGCACGTCTCACTTCAGCGTTACATCTTTGTTCCATACGGGATCGACTAAGTTTCCACATAACTCAGGCCACTCGATTTGGTAGTAGAGTTTATTATTTGTGCCACGGTACATGTACGTACATATTTCGTTCTTTATTGCGTTTCACTACATCTTTGTTTCACTCTGAGCAAAGTACTAGGAGTTGAATTACATGAAAGAGTACTGCAAGATGTGTGGCTAAGTGTTAAATTGTGCTGGTTTCTTTTTAATTTTTATCTTCTAAGTTTTCTAAGGTTTTGTTATTAAAATCATTAGTGAGTACTTACTTCTTAATCTATTCTCAATCAGAAAAACGAATAATCATAGCAGTTTCTTTTCCAGTATGCCTGCCATTCCATTTTTCATTATATGTAATATTTTTAACATCTTTTGTGGCTATGGTATTTAGTATGGTCTAAAAAACAAGGTCTTCTATTCCGACCACGTGACTTGACACAAGCCAACGTCATCATGCTGTTCATCCTTGACGATTATAACACGCATTCGACCTTGTTTTCTTAGACCTTGGTATATATCCTAGAGATGGCTACAGATACGGACCCATTTTGTTATAAGAATATTTTACGTAAAATTAATTATCATTATGATAGCAAGGTATTTGAAATAAACTTTTTAAAACTTTCACGGCTGTTTTCACAACTATTTTAAGTTAAAGTATTTGAAGTTTTGCTGTGTTCTAAATCTGAATTCTGGCTTTTTATGACCGCAGATTAAAAAAAGGTGATTTGGTAAATTGTAATTCCTAAAATAATCATCCATTCCATTGTAAGCAACTTCAGCTCTTGTGATTAGAAATATTTTTTTGTTCTACGTTATTTCCATGAAATATTTTCAATTGTGCATATATATGCTTAGTTGCATATTTGAAAATCACTTTTCGACGTCTTTAGTATCAGTGTGTGTGTGAATAAGTGACGTCAAGTGAGCCCACGACATCTCTCACATTTCTCGACTCGCTGTAACTTGGACAAAGCGTCCCCGTTTGTTTGAGAACGTATTGTTTTCGCTGTAGATAAGGGCAAGTCTACCCAGCTCGGTAAACATCGTGAAACTTGCAGTGCCGACTCGAGTTTCCACTGTGTGACGTCCCTTGTTCACTATTTTGAAAGAAAAGAATAAAAGTACCTGAAGGATAAAAGGAAGTTTCTAAGTGGGACAAAATTTGGCGACAAGTTGCAGTGGTCATTAGTAGTTACACAGATAGTTCGCAAAGAAAATGTTTAGGAGTTTGTTTGGGAGGGAGATAAATGAAACAACAGGAATTAACGTGATACACATAGGTATAGTTATTTTTGTACCGAAGTGTAACTTCGAACTTTCTTTCTAAGAAGAATGATGCTGTTGTAAATGTAGGTATCGTATTTAATGTTTCGTAAGTTTAATATTTGAAGTTTAAAAGTCGTTCCTTGGCCTTTCAAACCTTACAAGAAAAATAAAAAGATGATAACAAGCGAAAAATTATATTTAAAAACTACAAGGCATTTTATTATCACGACCGCCTGACTGGAAAAAAAAATTCCTCGTGGAATACACTTTACTTTTGCTGCATCCTACTTTTCCTATTCTATTTTTTTTATCATACTATTATTATAAAGAGGAAAGATTTGTATTTTTGTGTGTGTATGTTTATAATGAATAAACTCAAAAACTACCTAACCGATTTCAAAAATTCTTTCACCATTAGAAAGATACATTTACCCTGAGTAACATAGGCTACCTTTTACCGTGGGAAAAAACTGTTAACGCGGGCGGAGCCGCGGCGGAAAGCTAGTATATTATATTATCAGTCAGTAGGCAGGTGCGGAAGGTCTGGCCGCTCCGTATAGGCTAGCACAGCCATCAAAGAGGGTGTCTCACACCCACCCATAGTATGAATTGTCTGTCATAAACGTCTCTCTCTCTCTCTCTCTCTCTCTCTAGGGTCGGTCCTCATGTCTGAGGATCGTAGTCAGCATCAGTGTTGAGTCTGGAGCGGATGATTTGCCTCACCGGTTCCTGTCCAGCGCGTCTCTTACGACCGTATAGAACTTGAAAGACGACGAGTCTTTCACTTGATCGGTCCATGCCCTCTAACATGCCCGTCCACGCGTGACAGAAATAATTTTGTCGTGCGTATTCTCTTATCCTATTGGAGAATATTTCAATTTGGCGGTTGAACTTTTTGAGAGTTAAATGTGCGAAAAACTTTTGTCATAGCACTTCATGTTACGGGGGCTGTTGGTGAACGACCGCGTGATCGTTTACCTTCGATGTTACTAACTACGATCAGTTTTTCCAGATTATCGTTGTCTCTGCGCATTGTGTAGCCAAAATATAACAGAAACGTAACGTCATAAACATATAAGGCCAACAATGATTAGACCCTCTGTGGGGACAAATTGTTTATCAAAACCCTAGATTTAGAAAAACCACTCCATCTTTTACATACTCTCCGCCTCCTGTCATCGTTTATATCGAACGAATACCTTCTTCGACGATAAATCTTCGAAATGGGCATTTAAATGAAGAGGGTTGTCCCTTATGGCTTCCTGTCACTGGCTTTATTGTATGTGAGACCAATAAAAACTTGGCCTTAGCTGTATTGATCCATACTGTCAATAGTCGGTTCTGTAAATAATGTCGTTGCTTTGTTTTCGATGTGATAAGCGGATAAAGGTCGTGATATCCATTTTGTAGCTAATGTTTCGAAATAAAATAAATAATTCCATTTTTCGTGTGATCAATTCTACGTTTTGCTATCATTTATCAGGGTGACGGCTATTGTCATTTTAAATATCTATAAATAATTATTATGAGATAAGCATGGACTTAGTAACATATTACTCTTAACAGTGGTTACGTAACAACATTGTTTTGATTACTCTAATCTTCTTCTTCTGTCGTGTCGATGGCTAGTTTTAAATTTTTTTTGCTCAATATCCTGCCACCCTGACTGCTCTTTCTGAGGCCCTAATTACACCGTTTACTCTAATTATTACTCTAATTATACCGTTTTAATTCATAAACACAGAAAGACCAAACTTGACGTTTTTCCCTAACACGAGCTTAAACGATTAAGTATCGAAGAAAAAGGGAAGAAAGTAGGAAGGAAAAAAGGGAAAGGGAAGTACATGACTCAAAATACGTAAGAGAAAAAATATAGATTTGACAGACTAGCTAAGCGAGCTTTTCGGAGTTTAAAAAACTTACAGCGCGATGTGTCGGTAGCTAACAGCAAACAACAGTACAGCTCTACAACTCACAGGGCGTTTTATTTTATTCAAAGTTTAGATAGTTGCGTGTAAACCCTAGGACAAACATTTTTACGCCAGGCAATGCCTGTTGAGGTTAATAGACAGATCTGCTTTTACCTAAAGGCTTGTTTGCTTTTTGTGTATCCCGTACTTAATTAAATCAAAAAATTAATTAATTTGTGGAGACATCGACCCCAAACTAGGCTATGGGTGACAGACATGTGATATACAACATCCAGACACAAGGAAAACAACAGTGCTCATCACACGAACGTTTGCCTTGGGCAGGATTCGAACCTACGACCCTGTGCTTTAAGGCAGATGTAGACGTAGACGTTGGTAGTAACCAACTAGGCTATGCGGCCATCATACTCCGGTGTCAGAATTATTGAGCCACCTAAAGCCGCAAACCCACAGAAGCAGGAAAGCGCGGGCAGCGGGATGATTTCAGAATTCATATGCAGCATGTAACACAGATTGCGCCCGCTTTCTATAGTATAGGCTGCGTATAAACTCCGATATTGTCCCGAAGTCCGCGTTTTTCCGCATCTGTGGGTTTGCGGCTTTTAAGTTTCCTATAAGGACTATTATTCGTGTGTTATTTCTTCGTATATAGTAGCCAGGATCATTTCTTATGAAATCCACCGATATTTTTCACACATGTGTAGTAACGCGGGATTACCATTATACTCTCACGTAACAACAAAAACGTGAAAACGCGAATTACTTATATTAAAATTGAAAACCAAAAATATCTATCTACACCACAAAGCTGTCCACTAATTTGAAATTAATTCGGTTTCGTAAATGAATATAGCTGATTAAAATGTTAATAGTGGCCAGACGCAATTTCCGTAAATGCGAGTTAGAAAACGTTTAATGGTGGATATGACCTTTCCCTTTTATTTATCCTACATTTTTACCAATAAAGCGTCTTGTAATAACTATAAATAAATAATAGATTCCTATAAAAAATAACATAGTGCCTCTCGGTGAGTAATGTATGTACCCAAAGCAGTTTTAGGACATCGAGGGATAAGGGTGAGAAAATACTCTTAAGAATAGTAGATCACAAAATTAAAAATGTAATTCAAACTTTCTACAAGAATATAAATAAAAGAAGGCACTGTGATATGTTAAACAGGATGTCCTAGTCCAGACACCATTCTCTCACAAAGGTTTTAGTTTGATAAATTCAATTTAGTAATTTATTTAAGTTGCACTTTGCGGCAATTTTTTTTTTTAAAGTACCTAATATTATTTACTTGTATTCGATTTTGACCACTCATGCGCCTATTTGTCTATCAAAGTCAGCGCCAATTTACTACGAAACTATTATCTCTTTTTCAAATAATTTTCAATACGAAAACTGAGCTGAGTTTTCAATTTTATTTCAATTCATTCAAATTAACTAGTAAATTTGCCTTCTCCATTATTTTCCCTTCTTAATCCAAAACATACATTGAGGCACACAGTTGGCATAAACTAAGCCCGTTTTGGAGGCAAAAAGCACCGAACGACCGCATAACCGCTACCGAGATCTTTGTTTAGATAAATAGCTTTTTACATTGGGCGGGTAACCGCATTAACTAATGAGTTTTGCTCATTAAATTTTATAATAAGCGGTGTCAGTGCCGTGTGCTGTTTTTGAAAGAGGGTTGAAAGGGTAATGGCAACTCCTATTTAGGTGTTTGCTTTTGTTATTAGGAATTACAAAACTGTACAAAATGTTTATTTTTCTTGTTATTTTTTAAGAAGACGCGATGTTTTTTAGACTTTCATGTGAAATAAAAATTACACTGTAAAGACAGAATAGTAACGATACCAAAATATTACAGGATTATTCAAATTGTCACTCTTAAGACCTTCATCTGCAGAAAATCTTCAATGTAAGTCTTTGTTTCCACGTCCAAAAAACAGACGCAAAAATAATATCTTAAGCTATCAGACGATATGTTGACAAACGTCATAAACACTATTAATTAAATAATGTTCCATGTAGTATCCGATATAAGAAAAACTAACGTTTATTTTCTTGGCATACGAAGCGACTACAGGAGAGCGAAACAATGGATGGATAGCCATCATTAATCTTTGACATTTTGAGTTAAGTATAATAATAAAGTTGATTTTAATGGAATATACTTACATAGATTATACTAGCGACCCGCCCCGGCTCCGCACGGGAAAATGGTTATTGTGGGTTATTCTTGAGTAAATTATGCATGTATTATAGATATAAACCTTCCTCTTGAATCCCTCTATCTATTAAAAAAAACCGCATCAAAATCCGTTGCGTAGTTTTAAAGATTTAAGCGTACAAAGGGAGGGACATAGGGACATAGGGACATAGGGACATAGGGACAGAGAAAGCGACTTTGTTTTATACTATGTAGTGATGAAGCTCATGTGTTACTAACAAACTATGGATTCTATCTGAAATAAAGATTATTATTATTATTTTAGCCTAAATAATGCTGTTGAACAAAGGCCCCTTCCAAAGTTCTCCTCAGCGATCGGACCTGCGCTACTCGCATCTAGCAGCTGCGAACCTCACCAGATCTTCGGTCCACCGTAAAAATGCTTCGGTCCACCGTAAGGGTTTCGTGCCTGCGGCTCACCAGGACCTTCACGAGCCGTCAGGAGCGGCCGAAGATTGAAGTTTCCCTAAGCTCCACGCACTAGTAGTAAAATAAAAACGCCACGAGGAACTGTCTAGGTCTAGACTGAACTGGTTTATTAACATTTTATTTTCATGAAAACAAATCAAGTACTAACTCAACTTATACGGAACTATACACAATTATTGGTCCACATATTTAAGAAACACTGCCGTCAGCGTTGAAGTCAAGGGGAAAACTGAAGAAAAATGGACGAGGATGACGTCTGAATGACGAAGGAATTCCATAATTGAGTGATTGAATTTATATGAGAAAGAAATAGAAAATGGGGTGGAGATGAGGTTGCAAAGTACCTTGTTACTTGTAACCTTGGGCTACGGTTTTCAGGGCCACTATTCAAGAACTTTTCTGCCCGAACGGGTCTAGGATCTACCCAACAATAAACAACTAAAATTGCCACAAATTCACCGGTAACGAGATAACCCGGAACCTCCACTACTTACCTACTATACAACGAAATAAAAACAGTTTTCCGACCGTTATTACTAAAGGCGCGACTTATAGAATATCTGTTCACATAAAAAGGAATGGTTGATGCGAAATATCCCTTCCGCCTACCCTCCTTTAAAGGAAATTGCTACCATATATCGGGGTTTATCTCAAGATCTATTTACCAGGCGACGTTTTATCCATGTGAGTTGGCAGAAAGAGTGCGAATCACTAACAAATATACGGAAATAGGCGGGAAAATAGAACGAGTGTTCCATCTAAAGCTGCATTCTGTTATGTTAATCGACCATGCTGAAAGCAGAATGGATTGATTTAGTCATTTCGACTAATTGATTGAAAGAAAGAAACATTTATTATTAATAACGCCACAATAATTAATAAAATACAAAAATTTGGCACAATAAAAAAAACAGAACAAATTAACTACAAAAAAAGCAAAGGAAGTGCCAACCTAATGCCGCGTTCGTGAACCGCGACTCTGGTATTCTGTGGGCCCTTTTGTTGAAAATGAAAGCGACAGCTATAGTACAAGAAGAAGAAGATACAAGTAGAGCAAGAAGATGCTACATATACTTAGTTAGATGGATAGATAAATAATAACTTTATTGGTTAGTAGTTCTTCTTCTTCTCGTCCTCTTATTCTTATCCCTCAGCACATAGAGCTCTTAGTATAGTCTTCCAAAGATCTCTATCTTGCGCTGCTCCTTCTAGATCTTTCCAGCAATAACCGATGAAGGCAGCTGCTTTTTCCACCGAGCGGCGCCAAGTAGTTCTGGGCCGACTAGTCGGTTAGTCCATCATCATCATCATCCCAGCCCTTTCATCGTCCGTCTTCGGACATAGGCCTCCTCCAAAGTCCTCCACGACTTTCCATCCGCTTGCATCCACTTCGGACCAGCGTGTCCCCGAATGTCATTGACCCATCTTTCCGGTCGGTTAGTAGTTATACTATAAAAAAATAATAATAATCTAGTAGCATTGTAGTATAGAAGATATCGGAAAACAACTAAAGCAAGCGAGCAGGGGTGGGGAATATTATAAGCGTAAGCGTCATGCGCGCGCAGGTGTACCACGTGACCTCTTTTTCAAGTTGTTTGCCGCTAACTATTCATATCAAGTTTCGGATGGGAAACCCACTGCGCCTACAAAATGAGAGACAATGGTCTTAACCTGAAATACACTTTTTTTAAGGCTCTGCCTAGTTTGGGTTCAAATGGCCGTGTGTGAGATATCCCCACATATTTATTTATTTTTATATTACTCATTGAGGTGACAAGGGGGAATTTTCCACTGTCGGCATCATTTTTATATATAAATACTTTCTTGCACATAAAAACATTCGCTAGTGAAAAAAATTTATTATTATTTTAAGAGATAGACAAAGTGTACCTAAAGAAGGTTAGAAAGAGAAATTGCTATAAATACTTACTGTATGCCACCGACCAAGGTACTATCTATCAAAAAGAAATAAACAGCATTGTGAGTAGAATAGCATGCAAAAAAGAATAGAAGACTATTACTAAATGAAAATATCAGAAATAAACTTGCAATAAAAGCGCTCTGCATTGATTATACCATTGAAAGGAATATGATATATTCGTATAAAGTACTTCCGTTGCATTATTCAGAATTTACAATTTACCTTAATTTTTAATTAATCACCATTTGCCAGCTTGTAGCAAGCGATTCAGTATTTAAAAAACTCCTGGTGATTTATATAATATTATTGCATCAAGAATTTAAGTGATTTTGTAAAGTTATATTTAGTTAAATAAAATAAATCAAGTCATTATTTTTATTTTATATACAGTCTAGTCTAGTCTAGATATTTATACTTAGCTAGCAACCGGCCCCGGCTTCGCACAGGAAAATGGTTATTGTGGGTCATCCCTAAGTATATTATGCATGTGTTATACATATAAACCTTCCTCTTGAATTACTGTATCTATGAAAAGAAACCGCATCAAAATCCGTTGCGTAGTTTTAAAGATTTAAGCATACATAGGGATATAGGGACAGAGAAAGCGACTTTGTTTTTACCCGACTACGGCGCAGCAAAAGGAGGGTTATGATTTTGACCGGTATGTATGTATGTATGTATGTATGTATGTGGTTATGTTCATCTGTTCCCTCATATCTCCAAAACTAGCAGTCGTATTTTAACAAATGGGGTGTCATTTGATGCGTCTTATTCGTCCGCTGGTTATAGGATATGTGGCGTCACACTAAATTTAATATGGCGCCCTCTACAGGACATAAAGTCGTGAACTAAAAAAATATTTTTTTTAATTGGTACCGTGTGGGGTATCAAATTTGAGGGCTCAACTGGCACAGTTCAAATATATATAAATATCATTAGTTAGTGCTCGCGGTTTCGCTTGCGAGTATCGAAAAATTGAAAATAATTTATATAATCTTGACTCAGATGTGAGCCAGGTATGTCTTATCTCCACATGAGCTCGGAGTACTACCATCAAATGCTGAAGGTGGTAACAGCAATTCTGCTGGCTAAAACTCCCATTTTATATTATTTCTGCTTGTTCATCTGTTTGTACGGGTTAATCTCCTAACTTATAACTGTTGCACCGATTTAAATGAAACTTTGCATGGTGGTATCTTACATCCCCGGTCAACATTTTATTAGTCAGCTACAATTTGAGCCTGAAACAAAGACGATCGACTTAACCTTTTTGCAGATAGTCAAAAAGTAAGAACGAAATTTTCACATTACAGATTCACATACAATGTGCTCGATAAAAACAAATATATATTATATACGTCGTCTAGCTTAATAAAAAAAAAAAACAGTAAATATAAATATCTTTCAAATCGCCGACGTTACAAAACATTTGGCATGTATTTCACTAAGCCGTTTTCTACCTGGAGGAGCCCGAACTTGGTATGTACAGAAGCCAGCACATGCGGTTGGACATTCGCACAACGAAATTCACCCGCTAAGGAATACGGGCGCTCCGAAGGTCGACATGTCCAGCCGCATATGCTGGCTACTGTACAATAAGTACCTACATATTGAAAACATTTCATGCATTTTTATAAGTAAGTGTATAGAGTGCCGCAAACGGCTTTGCATTGCGATCTGTTTGGGAACCGAAAAGTTTTACGGTAAAATTGTGACGCCGTTTAATAAGCCGTAAAGTGTCCGCACGGCAAAATAACGCGACCGTTTAAAGAGCCGTAAGGTTTTTTTTATCATCCTTTGTCTAATCAACAAATCCGGTCAACAAAATACAAAGCCAACGGGCTAATGTTAATACTATTTGAGTAAAATGACTCTAAAAATCTGAATTTCCGGCGGTCGGTGGCCCCTGCCGCGGCACGCTCGCTCCGCTCGCTCGGCTCCCTCCGCTCTGTTATTGACATCAGTTTAACCTAACCTAACCAACCGATTTGTTTCTGGGTAGAAATATATTTTGATTAAGCGGGGGGCTGCGCCCCCCGAACCCCCCCTTCTGGTGGGGCCTTCGCCCACCGTCCCCCGCTTCGGTTAACGCCCTGACTCTATACACTCCCTCCGCTCTGTTATTGACATCAGTTTAACCTAACCTAACCAACCGATTTGTTTCTGGGTAGAAAAATATTTCGATGAAGCGGGGGGCTGCGCCCCCCGACCCCCCCCTTGTGGAGGGGCCTTCGCCCCCCATCCCCCCCTTCGGTCAACGCCCTGACTCTATACATTCCCTCCGCTCTGTTATTGACATCAGTTTAACCTAACCTAACCAACCGATTTGTTTCTGGGTAGAAAAATATTTCGATTAAGCGGGGGGCTGCGCCCCCCGAACCCCCCCTATGGGGAGCTGCCCCCCCTCCCTCGCTTCGGTTAACGCCCTGACATGTATTTTCATAGCCAGTGACCTTTAGGGATCAGTGTCCTTTGAGGTCTGTGTCGTTTTTGAGGTCGATGACCTTTTAAAGAAGCGAGTTATTTAAAATAATGTACTAGTGTGCCGTAAGCTTACGGCATCATAACCAATTATTTTATGTTACTTACCGCTTGCGGCACTCTATACACTTTCTTTTTATAAAACAGATGACGGAAATCATGCGCTTTATTCTAGGAATGGCTTATGGAGCCCTCTTATTAGAAACAACACACAATAGGTACCACTACCGGAAAACTAATATTTTTTTTCATGTCCCACAATAAAATAATGACGACATAACTGTCCCCCCATAGGAATATTTTTGGGAACTGCCGGTCAAAATGATTGTTTGGACCTAAACCTGTGTACCAAACGACTATCATGTACATCGATTTGCGTTTTTTTAGCGTTAAGCTACGCACAGAACGGACCTGAAAAGTAATTATTATAACCCCAAAATTATTTAAATAAAAATAAGTTCAAAAACTAAAACCCGACTACTGATAATTCGAGCTCTAAAAAGTAAGAAACAAGAAAATATTTTCATCAGGAATCATTATGCACAAATTATTCAATATTTTATCTTTCATGTAATAAAAATGTTTTACCTAGGTAAAGGGAATATTTCAATGTACTTATAACTTATTCGTAGTGATGTTCAGTCAGAGGATAGCCGTGGTCGTTTCATTCTGTTAGGGACTACAATTTGGTATTCTTTGGTACTGTTAGGTTCTGTCCAAGATTTGCAAACGGGAGTACAACAAGTAATTAAATTATTTAATTGGTTCCATAAAAATAATAATTAAATAAGTGTATTTTCAGGCCGTCGAGCAATAAAAAAGCTATTGTTTATTTACTTTTATCTATCATATGAGTTGTTTTTTAATGAACGGTATTTACTTCACAACAACCCGATATTGATTGTAGGGGGTGTGCATTGTAATGTAAAAAAATAAAAGGGCTAACAACATAACGTCTAAATTTAAAAAATCTTCAATCCAAATGTCTCATAGTTTAATGTGTAAAAAGTAATTATAAACAACTTATCTAAAAGCTATTAAAACTTTCAAATCTTTCAACTAAAATTGACTTGTCTCTATAGTATAACAGTAGAAAAATATTTAAGTAACATTTACAATTCTATGGGCAAAGGACAAGGACAAAACAGAGGTGAAAGGGCAAAATACTTTGACGAAAGATCACTCAATATTTTTATGTAAGCTAGAAATCTTTTACAAATTGGTATAAGACGGTGGTCTTGTTAAAACCTGTATCAAATTCAAAATCGTAGAAATCACTCAGGTTTAGAAAAAGGTATAAAAAAGATTGTATTTAATTCTACTGACTTTTTAAATATTTTCTTTTATCTTAACGCCTCGTATATTTTGTTTCCCAAAAAGGGTATAGAAACATTAAGTTTCCGAGCACACCTTTCCTCTATCATTGTCTGTAAAAAAGGCAACAGAACCGATCTCACACTAGTCCCAAATAAATTGTGAAAACAATTTATTTTTGTCCACCTGACTTGAAACTGATTGAAATAAGGTGTACCAAAACAATATAGGGGTAGAGTCTTAATACGGGGTCGGTAAATTCTTACCAAATCGTCCTCAAACGACCCAACCGAAACGGGGATTTGGTTGAAAATGATTCTACTGTGTAGTTTGGTAAGATAGAAAATGGAGGGTCGTTTTGGGTAACATTTTGTTTATACAGGAATCGGAGAGTCGACATTGTTGATAAGGGTCACAGTTCCTTAGGCGACAGTGTCCTATCGCGCTTTATTTTCGCTTATAAGTGGTTCAAAGTAAAAGAATTTGGCGTTTATTTACACAGCGCAATCGAGGAATGTCTTAAGTCGTAAGCATTTGGTTTGAGTTATTTGGTTGAATGCAACTCATTTTAGGGTCTACAGAAATTTAGGTTATTTGATTAACCGAGACATAAACGAAAAACAAACGAATATAAATACTTCTGTGAACATGAATGTATGCATTTTTTTATCGAAAGCTGATCTTTAACAGTCATATTGTCTTTACAGTAGACAGTATAGAGTTCAACATTTATTTTTGTTCCCGTTAAAATGCGTTTGTTGTACTAGGCTCTTTCATCTTCGGTAAAGCCAAAGTATACGAGCTTCTGTCTTCACCAATTATTAAAAAAATGTCTGTAATAATTAAGTTATGTCGAAAAAAATCATGAAAAATTGTATCTGTAAACGCAACGTTCATTTCAGATCGCAGTCAGTTTATGATAAAAAAATACAACTTATCGTCAGCTTGTGACTTGCGCAGATACGTGAGTCGCCTGTAACAAATTGAGTTTACAACATCGGATTAGGAGCCAAATTAGATCATATTTCGCGAGCCAGTTTGTGCTCCTACCCGCTTTTCCACCGTTGCTATAGCTGAAGCTTAATTTAGGGATTTTCTAAAATTGCTATTGTTGAAAACAGAGACGTTTTAAATTGCTTAAATAATGAACGAAATGTAGTGTTAGGTTCAAAACAAGGTGATCGAATTCGAGAAGTATCTAAGCAGTGTAATTACAGGTAGATTTTGAACTTGACTACAACGACCAATGCCTGCTTTTTGCAGACCTTAGTCCTAAGTTCTTCAGTCCTAGTCATACGTTTAATATTCTTAGGTACAATTCCTTCTTTTTCAGATATAAGCCTCTTCTTTGAACAGATACTTCTTTCTAATTGGTCTCTTACAGCTGAGGACCGTGACTCTTCTATATGTTGCCCACTAAATGCCTTTATTGGTTCCGCTCAGTCGCGTAATTTGCATTATTTAATTATTTTCGAGGACAAAAGACATTTATATATGGTACAGTAAGCAGCACATGCGGCTGGAAGTTTTGGCCTTCAAATCGCCCGTATTCCGTAGCGTTAGGAGTGAATTTAGTAGTGCGAATTTCCAACCGTATGTGCTGGCTTGTGTACATCACATGTTTTCAGTTTTACATATATGATTTAGCATGCAAACACTAAAAATACTGCGAAAATCTCAAAATGTTTATGGATGTACTTCAATATGACGTGTTGTAGCCGATTTATCCAAAAATACCCATACAAAGACAAAAATGACCTTAATCTATATAAAGAGTGTCCTATTTTCACGAAAACGACACGAGAATTTTGTCAAAGGACAAGCGTAGGTTGTGACGAGACTGTCTACCTTGTAAGCCTTTTTGTCTGATGTGTTACCATGGCCTTAAATATACTCGTACTTATCGGGTCGATCGAATTAGATTGAAGAATAAGTACTGTGATTTTCTTTATGTGCTTTTTTTACACAGTGGCTTGAAAATGAAAATGAAATGAAAATGAAATATGTTTTATTCGAAGTAAGATTTTACAAATCACTTTTCGACGTCGCTTTTCGCTTAATTTTCTACTACAAATTTACACGTGTCCCACTCTCTGGGAGGTAAGTGCCACCGATACTCTATTAATTAATAAATGTATCTCAAAGTAACTAAGGCGAAAAAGAAAGACCTGTTTTTGTCTTCATCAAATAATAAAATGTACCACTTGGCCTTTGATTAATGAGATTCTAGGCCCTCGTCGAGTACTCCAGAACAACGCAGCAAGTATAATGAACAAAATACTCTTTTATTTCTTATAACTTGTATTAATTACCACAAGTCTAGCTAATTTATTGTTAGTACAGCAGCGGCCCCGTAGCCTAGTTGGTTGTACACCTGCCTTCGAAACACAGGATCGCGGGTTCGAATCCCGCCCAGGGCAAACATTTGTGCACCTTGTGTTTGCCTTGTGTCTGGATGTTGTATATTTATATTTATTTATGTATATCAGCTATCTGACACCCATAGCACAGTACAGTACAGGCTCTGCCTAGTTTTTAGGTTAGATGGCCGTGTGTAAGATGTCCCCACCCACAATTTATTTAAAAATATTTATTTAAAATAATTCTGACCAGTTCAATTAGTAAGAAAAATATTTTTCAGTATTTCCAGTAAATATTTTTTGAAGGAGAATTCGTGCGACAGACTTGATAAGTTTAATCCATTTTTCCTTTATAATAGAATTTAATTGGATGGAAAAGTTGGACGGTGTGTAATGTTATGTCCAATTGTAGACATCTGCCTTCTTAACACGTTTGACACACGGCTGTGGTGTTTAAGCAGCATAATGAAATGTTAAAACAATTTTATTTTTTGTCTAAACATGATCTTTTATTTGAACAGTACTTAGAGATTATAAAGTAGATCATTTTTATGTCACAATTTTTTGTATTGGCAATAAAAATCATACTAATATTTTGGATACTTATTACTCAATCATGCGACAGCGAGCAAAAGAAATATATTGTTTGAATAGCGTATTATCTGGATTTAAACATGGGATATAATTTGGTCCTTTATCTAAAATGTAAATAAATCAAACTGTAAATAAATAAATCAATAAAAACTTTTTATCAGCATTAAATTAAGAAAAATGAATTCAAGCTATATAATAATATTCTTATTTACCAAGTGTAGTTACACTTGACTTAAATTAAATGGAAAAAAATTATAGAATAGTGATATGAAAATATTGTCACAAAATTCGTGCTTCACACGACTATATCGAGCACATTGGAAATATTTGGAAATGAATCTGTTATTCAACTTTTTTTTATTTATGATTTTCTCGAATAATTCTTTTTGCATCTTACAGCTCTTGTAAATACGCGTCTAAAATATCATATCTTCACAACTCTCCGAGATATAAGGGGATCGCATTTTTTCGTAAAATCGGAGCCTACACTGCATACTGGCGAACGAAAAAAACATTTCCAATCAAAATAAAACTTTTAACGCTGCTGTGAAGTTGCGTGGATTTTGACATATATGACGTATGTAATATTCAGATATTCATCAGTTTTATTGACAGTGTGTCTCTGAGTTGCGTCGCGAAGTCGTTAGACATTATCATAATGGTAATGTAGCATAATTATCTACATCTACTCGAGGTCTGCGGTTGCAGCCAATTTGCTCGCTTAATGTAATGGAAATGTGTATTATCTCATTGCCTAATTGGATGTTTCGCAAAAAGTCATCTAATCTTTAAGGATTTCCGTCAAAAGATGACAGCTATACTTCAGATTTTGCAGTAATCTTAAATTACACCTTAATTAATTTTCGTTTCTTTTTTAAACACTTAGTAACTTAAATTAATTGAAGTCAAACTTGAGAAGAGAGATCGTCGTTGGTGGTGTAGTGGCTGCGGCTGTCACTTATTATTTGAGAGACGCGAGTTTAATTCCCGCCATGTACGGTAAAAAAGCAATTTAGCTGGACATGTGTCTTGCAATTCTTTCTCTTATTCAATGGAAATAAGAACAGTGTAAAGTCCAAAGCATCATCTTTGGTTCAGCACATGGTCTAAGAAAACAAGGTTTAACCGTTAGACCACGTGACTGACACAAGCCTACGTCATTTTGCGCTGTTCATCCTTGTCTATTACACATATTCGACAAGGATGAATAGACAAAATCACGTAGAAATGACGTAGACTCGTGTCAGTCACGTGGTCTAATGGTTAGATAGAAATTAGTCTAGAAACATTTTCCGTAGTGTATTTGATTGAATTAACATTAGGTATCTATTTGTCCAGACGAGCAATGACATTCGACTTTGTAACCAAAAAATCCTTGCCATTGTAAAACCCGGTACCTACTATCCATCAAACCGTTTCAAAACTAGGCAGGGAGCCGATATCAAAATGTAGTTACCATTGTGCTGCCCCCCCCCCCCCCTTGATAAAATATGAGCACTGACATTGACAAATCGGCGAGCGCAAGAAACGACGACGTTCACAAGTCACTGCGTGCAACCGGCGATATTTTTGATAATAAAGGAACTTGGAAATTGGCTGTGTGGCGGAAAAGAATTTGCTGATAAAGATATGATGAACTAGCGCTTTTAAATCTTCTTAGCAAGGACAAATGAATAATGACAAGAGTGGCCACGCTGGTTTCACTTCCGCGGTATTTAAGGGTATCAATTTTGTGGCGTTTTATTCGTTGTTGAATTTGCTTTTAATACGTCAAAGATATCCTACAAAGTTAATAAATATTTTTTAAAGTAAAATAAAATATAAATAAACATAGGTAGGTAACAAAGAATCTGTAACACAAGTCCTCATGTAAACATTCTTTTTAAAAATTAAACTGAATATCAGTCTGTAAGCATTCCTTCGACAAAGGTAATTGAATTTTGAAAATGGAACAACAAAATGTGCTTACATTTAAAATTTATATCGCGTGAATCGGAATAACTGTAAACCGATGCATTCGAATACTCTTGGGATACTTTTGACTCCGGAGCGCAGTTTGAATATACTTACGGGTAAAACGAACTAGTCACTGAGCTACTACTGAGTTAGTTAAAAAGAACCAATTAAACAAAAAATATATAAAAATTTGAATCAATTAATAATCAAAATTTTCAATCGCGTTTGTTCTTTGGAGTGTCCTGCTTATGATACAGTATTTTCACTAAATTATAGCCCGCAGAATCAACCACAACTAAGCCACTGAAAAAAACACAGCATCAATGCAACATAACTATCCGAAAATTACAAAAAAGCAACCCTTGTTGCGCCACCCACCCCCAAAAGCCACAAGTACCGTGGCAAACCATTAATCAGTAACCAAAAAAACTTTGGCAACGAACATCTCAGTCCCACTGTTTACAAGACCGAGAGCGGACTCCGTTATCACGTCGGAAAAGTATTTATCTTGGCATGAATAGGCCGTGGGACTTTGACAGATCGCCCGAGCCGTGTTTTGTTAAATAAGTCAAGATTCACTGTTGACGCTGGACCGATAGTTTTTGCGCTCGGCTCTTGGGCTATTTTCCGCGCGCCGCTGTTTTGCCTCCAATTCGCTAGGCGCAATTTTTTGCCTGTTTTTCTTGGCTGTTGTGTGTTTTAGTGCCAAAGTTTATGGGAAGGTCAAGATTTCTGTGCTTTATGGCTTATTTGACTTTGACGCTGAAAATTATGATGTATTTTTTAAGCTACTCGTGTTTTATGACTCACTTAGCAAAAAGTAAGTCAGACAAAAAATCCGAGTACAATTTTTTTTTACTGGATGATACGAAAAAAGTAAACAAAGGTCCTCGGAATAAAATATCTTGAACATTTCTTTAATACACTTTGTGAACATGCATACCTACGGTACATTGTCATGATACTATTAGACTAAATATACTTTGAGTATGAAAAGAAATAGCTAATCCGTTCTAAAAATAGGCCTTTTTTTTTAGGTTAGGTTTGGTTTTGCCGTGATTATTTTATTAAAAGTGTTTAATAACAGTTTAAATCTATAATACTGCGCATATATGTTGCCCATTTCGATAGCTATCGGCTGTATATTTTTTAAGAAGAATAGCCTTGTAGTTTTAAAACTATGATGATTTTTCTGCGCCGGGCCGCCGCCGCTCGATTTCGCAAAAACTTGCGCTTGCGCCGGCCGTGACGCTCAAAAGCGTGTCGTGATTTTTGGTTGGGCAGTTGGGCCGCGTGAGTGGGTAATGAATCAAACATTCTAGCAATCAAAGGAAAGATATTATTATTCACCAAACGATATTATTCTGTCTAACAATAATTTGACTTCTAAAATAAGGTCTAAAACTTTTTAATATTCGATTTTAGACTAGTGAAAACATTAATCATTAGTAATGGTATGATTTTGGATATTTATTTCGAATAGAAGTAAAACGTTCAGCATTTTCGTTACAGAAGTTCGAATAAGTTTGGCATTTTTGAAATAAAAATTACTGACAGATGACAGCTTCTAGTTTATTTGGGACTAAAAAAATGGTTAAAGTAAGGGGTCAGATGGCAGTGTGTGAGATTTCCCCAGTATTTTTAACCCCCGACGAAAAAGAGGGGTGTTATAAGTTTGACGCGTGTGTCTGTCTGTGGCATCGTAGCTCCTAAACGGATGCGCCGATTTTTTTATTTTTTTTGTTAGCAAGGTGTCACTATCGAGTGTTTTTATAGCTACATCCAAAAATATATTTCAGCCATTTTTATATTTTTTAAACTTATTATTTAAGGGTAAACTGATGAACCGATTTAAAATATTTTTGCGCGGTGGTACCTTATATCTCCGTTCAACATCTTAGATACTTTTTATCATGGGAATATATCCCATTTTTATGGGAAACTGTACACAGAAAAGTCAAAAAGCAACTCGGGCGTAGCGGCGGGCGGACAGCTAGTTTATCCCATTGCTGTACAGTTTTAAAACGTTAATATCCTTATAGTGTAATCTACTTTAAATCCATTTTTCTTAGCACTTTTCCCAATAGCTGCAGTGATTTCCTTTATTTTGTCCATGACCTGTAATTAAAAAGAATAATTTTATTAAGGGTTTAACTGACAGCTAGCTTTTAGATTTTTATTTTTTAATATATTGCAAACACTTGCATATGTTATATTCTTCGCTGAACTGGTTAACAGTGTATTGGGTGATTTATTAAGGTATAATTTAAATGAAATATAAAGCAAATTGAGTAGTAGTAAGTAATATAAAGTATGTACCTAACTAAATCATAAATTAAAAAGTATAAGTCGTATTAGTACAATTGTTGTTTTTTTAATAACGATTAAAATATTATGTAAAATGTAAAAGTGCAAATGAAGAATCTAAAAGTTATTTTAAATTATAGTTCTAAGAATCGGTTATTTGCTTATCGTGTGGTTTTCGAGGTTATTCTACCTAACAGACCCTGGTGTCAGAATTATTGAGCCCTCTAAGGTACTAACATGGCTTCTATAAGGGTCTATATTAAAACCCATAATTGAAAATGTATATATTGAAAATCCATAATCGGCAAATGTCATAGCGATTAAAATCCATAATTTTGAAATACATATATTTAAAAGCCCTAACTTTAATATGAATACTGTTAGTATGTATAATAATTAAGAAATATAAATTTGACAAATATAGTAAACATAATATTAAATTATTATTTTTTATCACCAAAAATGCTGTTACTCTTATCTTCTTTTTTACCAAAATATCTTAAATTTATGATTTTGAAAGATTATACAATTATGGATTTTAATAGTTATGCTAAATAATGGTATGTATTTTTGAATTATGGATTCTAATTGTTATACTATTTAAAGTTATGGCAAGTCTGTTATGGATTTTCATAATAGGGATATTTATGTTATGAAATTTAAAGGGCACCCCTTCTATAACGACTATCTATAGATAGTAGTCGGGACCAACGGCTTTTCGTGCCTTTCGAAGCACGAAATCATCTTTGATTTCGGACTAATAGGATTCGACTTACAATATCCAAACCTAACTATGGAAATTCTCAAAAGTGATATTCGAACCCAGAATCTAATAATGTAAGGCGAGAGTTGGTTAAGTAATCGGTATATGAATGAAGACTACAGAAAATGCTGTAAAAACGGTATTTATTACCTGTTTCATAGTTAGATTTTGAACTACATGTTTTTTCTCAGGAGGTCTCATTCTAAAATTATTTTTTCTGTCGAGCGCCTTTTTGATATAACGAGGCATCTCTGAAAACAAAGAATAAGCATAAATTAAAATTTTAACCACATTTATGGAGTTGCCCCACCAGTAAATACTTAGTATAATTTCTTAGAGTATTTTTTTTTTTGCTCTAAGTACAATCTTAGAGTATAAATTATTATTTTCCTGGAAGGAATTAGAGTACGCATAACCAAGTATGCACATTGCACAATACCCCGATTCGTCACCACGCGCAATCAGTGTCAAAACACTACGGAAGCGTTTTATATCTGCATACGATTGGCACAAAGGTGCGTAAGTGACACGCATGCTCTATGCCTCCCAATTATATTTTTTTACTCTATGTATATTTAATTTACGGCTCTCGTAAATACACATCTTTTGAGCATTTTTTGACTCTCAATAGATTCAAAACTCTCCGAGACATAAGGATATCGCACTTTACTTTTTCGTCAAATTGGAGCATAAACTACTGAAGCGAAGGAAAAACAATTTCAATACATTTCCATTTTCATTGTTTTTTTTTTTCGCTAAATAAATGAATAAATAATGAAAATCTCACTGTACGTTTTCATATTTTCTGTCAATTGAAATTCTATCCATTCGAATAATTACCTAATTATCGTGTGGGTTGCGAAGTTAACCTACCTCTAAAACTCTGGTGTCAGAATCATTGAGCCGTCAATGCCTTCTGACATGGCTCATTTAACGACTATATCCGTAGATAGTTACAGAAACCAACGGTTTTATGTGCCTTCCGAAGCACGGAATCATTTTTCTTCAAATCGGTCAATAAATTAATTATTTTAGCCTATGACGTTTTAAATTCGAACAATAGATATTTCAAGTTTCGGTCAATTCAGATTTTCAATGCAAAAAGGCGAAACAATCCTAGAAACATTCACATACCTTAAAACAATGGTTTTTGACCTAATGTATTTTTGTATTGATGCCTCCAATTTTGCAAATTGGGATTTATACCGCTTAGGGTAACTTAATTTTTTTCCATATTATTTAGTGGCCTAAATATTACATGGAAACAAGATACTAATGTTTACTTAATTTTTTTTTACTCTAGCAGTAAATTAGTATCTACTTTTTTTTTTCAAAGTTAGGACTTCTAAATTGATTTAAAAAAAAGCGAAGTTTCACATCTATCTCTATCTTTGGTGGTTCTATAATGATTACCTTCATTAGGTTGTAAATGCATATTATAAAAGGCGATTGCACCACAAACTAGTAAAATGAATATGAACACAACACACACCGCCATTGTTGTATTAAAACTGGTCTATTGTTTTAGAAACTCATTCTCCATACCAAGTCCGATAAACTTTGTTGTGGTTCTTTTTCCTTAACTTGAAACAATTCCTTTTAGATTTTAGAAGCGTGATCAGACATTTATTTTTTGTGGCTTTTTTTATTTTCTTTATCTATCCTATTATGTATGGCAAAGGCCTTTCTCGCCTCCATTCACTTTACTCGATGTCTAGCTATGCTCTCCCACTCTCTATAATAAGCATCTAGCTCGTCTCGCCATCTCTTGCCGACCACGACACCTTTTTACATCTTACGGCACCCAACTGCTAATTCTTTATGCGAGATTTTTTTATATTTCGACCGGGAACCGAAAATCTAAGAATGTTCAGAAGCTTTTTTCATAAATAGTTTTATTGTTTTACCATAACTAGTTAACCGAGTGAATAGATTAAAAAACTTTTTTTGCAACTACATGGTTATTGTAACACTTGCTATACGACTCACGTAGTGTTTGTAGATTAGGTACCTAAATTTCTTAACCTAGTCTAGTAAGTTGTAGTCTGATCCAACACAACTCTTTCTTAAACATATTACTAATAAAAGATCAACCACAACCCACTTCATCAGTTCCAATCCAACAGATTTCAAAATAATATTTTTTTCTGCTCTCTTTTTTTTTACTGTGAATCGTACAGTGAAACTCCGAATAGTGAAAGAATTTCTGAAATCGGTTCAGTAGTTTCGAAGCCTATGCAAACAGACGGCCCCGTAGCCTAGTTGGTAGTACGTCTGCCTACTGAGCACAGGGTCGCGGGTTCGAATCCCGCCCAGGGCAAACATTCGTGTGATGAGCACTTGTGTTTGCCTTGTGTCTGGATGTTGTGTATTTATATATGTATGTATATCAGCTGTCTGACACCCATAGCACCATAGTACAGGCTCTGCCTAGTTTGGGGTCAGGTGGCCATGTGTGAGATGTCCCACGTATTATTATTATTATTATATAACAAACAATCAAACCCTTTCTCTTTATAACATTCGTATAGAAGTATAAATAATTATAGTAGGCACTATAATGATTTGAATGAGGTTACCTTTCTACCTGCTGGTGATAAGAATCCTGAGAAACTGATTTTGACAAATTGGTTTCAACAACAAACAAACTTAAAATGTTTCAATTTCAAACACAAATTCAATGGAAGTTACTAGGCTACAAAATAGTTCGTGTCAAACAATTGAAGTGAAATTGTTTTACAATTTTCAAACTTAACCCTAATAGCATTGTGCGAATTTTAATTTGAATGAATTTACGAGTACCTACGCAATTAGTTTAAGAAAGTTTATCATAAATTTGAGTTCGTCGTTTTTATTTTAGCCCACGTTATCAGGGTCTCCCGCGGGAATGAAGTATTTTCCCTCGGTAAAAAGTATCCTGTGCCGGTTACGTATTAGAAAATCAAAATTTAATCGAGCAAATTTCAAAATAACAACGAACAAATGAACATATTTTAAAATATCAATGGACATTTGACCAAAAGTTCAACTGACCAAAGTCTGTTATCTATGACACTATAGGACACTATAGGGCACATGACACTATTTGGCCTATAGTATGGGCCAAATCGTTCAGAGGTTAAAAGGATTTTTGGTTCATTTATTAAATTATCAACTGGTTTCACCAGCCAAGCCAAAATTGCCTTATTACCTATATGTTACAGGCCAAACCCAATTTTGGGTCAAACTAGTTTTGCCTAGGCTAAACTAGGTTTAGGTAAGGTTAGGTTTGTTTAGGTTAATGCGTAACCTAATACGAAGGGTATGGCGAGCGATCTGCCATACCCTTCGAACCTATACTATCCGAACTAGGGGTGCCCTGAACTCCCGTGCTCGCTTCGCTCGCACCCGCCTCGTGAACTAATTTAGCCTAGGCCCTAGAACCTAGGTAAACGTTTATAATTGCAAACTAACTAATTTATTGGACTGTGGAAGGTAAACAAAACACTGAAGAATAATTCGCGATACTAAAACTAGGAATGATTTGGCACTTTAAATTTTCATCTAGCAACATTTGGTCAGTCGTCCATTTGATGACACATACATTTGGATTATAAAACTTTGCTAAATAAAACATTTGTTCATTTAAATTTTGTTATTTTATTTGTTGTTCTTTTAAAATTTGCTCGATGAAGTTTTAATTTTCTATTTTTGATTTTCTAATATGCAACCTGTGTGTTATTCTGATGTAAAGTTTCATTAAAATCCATTCAGTAGTTTTTGCGTGAAAGAACAACAAACATCCACACATCCATCCTTACAAACTTTCGCGTTTATTATATTTATATAGTAGGTTAGTAGGATTATATAACCTAACTAACCTTTTTATAACTTCCTGATTTATTTTGATAAACCAGAAAGTCTCCGTTAAAATCACGTGAGGGGTGAGGGAGAGGGAGAGATGTACGCTATTCCTCATCATCAACCGAAACCCTGGACCAACCGAAACCGGTCAAGCAGTTCCGTAGGAAAATGGCTGTGATAGACGGACTGACAGACAGACACAGAGAGTGATATTTATGTTTTTTTTTTATTTTGGCCTTACCTTAAAAACAAAAAACTGAACCATTAAAGGATCTCTGGCGTGTTTGTCCGTTTGTCAGCGCCAACAAACTACTGGACCGATTGAGTATATATATGTTTTAATTACTCGTATATAAATCTATGACTCAAATCTGTGAATCGAAATCTACGAGGCGAACGTCTCAAATTTTATTTCAAAAACGGATCCCACATTTCTACGGTAAATATTAGGACTTTGAGAAAAGAAATTTTATTAACTATACCATGTGACATATCAAATTTCAATCAGTCCAGTTGTTTTGATTATTGATGATGAATATCGTATGAACCTTACCATTTTTTGAGCTTACTGAGTAAGAACCTTAGTAATTTCACTTTCAACGGTAGGTATACAGTAACTACAAACTACAGTACAGACCAACTTAAGTAAAAACAGTTTTATAGATATTTATATAAACTGTAGCCAAGTGGTAGATAAGCTAATATTAAGAGCCACCTAAAAAGCAATTTGACATAATTAATGAAAATAAATTATTCGATTAATTTGAACGTTAAAGAAGCTTGGAATTGGACTGATTTGAATAAATTAACTTCTTTGGAAGAGCAAAAGAAATTAACAGACAAATTAACAAAGTGTCACTTTGCTAAAGTGCGAAGTTCAAGGTTTTAGAATATTAAAAATACGGAGGATTGTGGAGAAAATTACAACCATAAAAAGTTGCTCTATTTAAACAATTTTTTAAATTGCTTACCGTCATGAAGTGCAGTAGCCAACACATGCAGTTTAACACTTTGCATTTCAAAGCGCTGTTATTCCGTAGTAATAAGGAGTAATTTTGTAAATCAAAGCATTTTCTTAGATACTATATTTTGAAAAAAAAATAGCAGAAATGGCTTTGCAAAATTGAAAAACTTATTAAAAGCAAATGTTTGCTTCGCGGTTTCCCGCAGCGTAAGGTTTTCCGGTGAAAATGCGATGTTTCTGGTTTCTTAGTCGTCTAAGCTACGCATTCTGGTGACTAAAAAGCTTGCTTCTATAATATTAAAAAGACTTCTTAAAGTACATGTACAGAGAAAAGAGATGCCATTAGAAAATTGGGTTTTGAAGTAAAGGAGATTGCCTCGCCTCGTCCCGCATATTGTCACACTCGCAAGAGCAGGGCAAACATGATTTAACGTCGCATCTAAATAATGGAGACCCTACCATTGCAACTAACATATTTTTATAATCTGAGTTTTAAAACTATTTTAAAAAGGTTTATTGCAAGAAGCGGCGCATTATGAAGGACTAAATTTTTAAAGAACAAAAACAAAATGAAGTTTCATAAATTTTTTTTGGTACTGGATATTTCAATAGTATCTCTTAAATTAAGTAAACTAACTGTAAATACATCTTCTTTGATTTTTTTAGACAAACGCTCAGGTTCGTTCCTGGTGCAGAGGTTGTCCGTGGCGATTCAACGCGGCAACGCGGCGAGTATCATGGGCACCTTTGCTCCGGGAACGAAGAGGGGTGGGCTTTTTGAAAACTGACTTTTTTATTTTTATTTGTTGAATTATAATTGGCTTTTGTGGATGTATAAATAAATTTTTTCTTCTTTGATTCGTTTAAAAGCCTTGGACCATTTTTAGTATTTAACCTTATTGAAAAAAAACCCTATAAATATATCTTATTTTCATTCTTATTATTTTGAAAAAATCTGTTAATTAGTATAGGTTAGACTAGCGAGTGATATTATAAAAGTGAAAAATAAGTAATCTCCTTTGACATCTTTTCCAATAATTATTTGACCTTTTGTAAACTTGTATTGTTAACATGTAATCAGGGTAACAACGTTAAGACTATTATCATAAAATCATAGATTAAGAGCCAAGTGTTTTATATTAATTAGATTTTAATAAATTACGCGCCTTACGCAAAAGTGCTTATACTTGATTTAATTAAAATTAAGTGTAAGATATTTGACTACAATAGAGACCTAAGATAAATTAAGATTTGTTCATCAAAGAGAAGACATCAGAATAAAATGTCTTAACTTGTTACACACAGCTTTTTGATTTTAATAGCAATATTAATCATTTATTTAAGATACCAGCGATCCAATGGTTAGTAACAATGAACTAAAAACTAAGCTCAAGTCTATTGGTAGTAAATAAAATATTCACAAACAACTATATTATTTAATTAGTAACATGGCATAATATGACGAAAACTCCTTTTACTTGGAAATAACAGTTATAGAACACAAAGTAATACTACAAAATTCTCAATAATACTCTTTTTTTAGTAATATAATCAACCGTACTTCAGCATAAAAATCTTATTTCTAAAATCCTTAGTAAAGCTTATTTAATACTAAAATATGTCTGCCGGCTCTAGGTAACCTAAATCAACACTGCCTAGAACATGGTTAAACACAATTTCGTTAGTGGATTATCTGAAATACCAAGGTTTTAGTTAAATCATACTAATATTATGAAGAGGAAAGATTTGTATTTTTGTGTGTGTGTGTGTATGTTTGTAATGAATAAACTCAAAAACTACTGAACCGATCCTATAGGTAAACGGCAACGTACTAGACGTTGAAACTTAGTTACAAGTATGGTATTCAACCTTACTAAAATCTAGTTACGAAACATTTTTATTATATGTAGTACTTTTTCTATAAATGGACTCACAAGAACTTGGCACTTACGCTGTTTAGTTCTAGCGCGCTAACAACACACCTTTCTCGGTTCCACATGTACGGTACCGCTTAGCGCTATTACTGTCCTGCACTGCCATCAGTGGTCCGTTTACTTTGCCGCGCAGATAAACCACGCCTCTACTGCGATTTTAAGTTTTTCGAGGTGCCGCCTTAAGTAACATAAGCTACCGTTTACCGCGGGAAAATGCCTCATACCTTCAGGGAAAAACATTTAAAGCGGGCGGAGCCGCGGCAGTTATAAATAATTTCAGTTCGTTGTTCTAACAATGCTCTTATGGCTTAGAACTTATTAGATTGAATAATTAATGGGGTTAATTTTCCTTGTAAATATAAAGTGTCGACGTCCTTATCACACTTTTAAAGACAAAAAATACGTGAGATTATCAAATTAAGTTTATAAGTAACTAACTGTTCGCGCCGCCGGCTCCGCCCGCTCTCAGGGGTATATAAATAGATAACAACCTATTTTCAGACCTTTTGAATGAATCTAAAGTATAGTAACTAGCATTGTGACACAATAATTTTATTTATAAGATTTACTTAAAACTCGATCCGTTTATCTGCCGTTTTTTTTTGGTTCCTAATAGGTAATATGACTGTGAAACTTAGCACTATAGTCATATTTATCATGAAAACCTTAACCTGCTTTATTAAATAGCTGCTTCGCTTGCTCAAACAAACAAAACGTCGAGACTTGCGAGCGTAAATTACCTGTTTTTTGATGTGTGTGCACAAATACTTTCTTTTAATTTAAATTTTAAAAATCACGTTATAACCAGTATCAACAAAGCTTAGTGAACAGAAGTAAACAAAAGTGTGTGGTAGCAAAAGTTTATTGTGCAGACTGGCGCGGTAGCCACTAGGGAAATTAAATTAATGGAGCGGAAGTATTTTATTTGTATTAATGTGAAGAATGAAGGGTTTATAAAGGTGAAACACTTTGCATAGTTGAAGAGTAGGTGGCGTAGTTTGGTATAGGTTGTTGTTCATCAGAAGTTATTTATATTTAATGTTTTACCTATATACTTTTGCAGTAAATAAAGACGTCAGACGTAATTAAGAAACCTTACATTATACCTGTATCCTATATTATAATCAAATAACGTTTGCTAATGCAGAATGTCCCTTAATACGAGTACCTAGGTTGGTATGTACAGAAGCCAGCACATGCGGTTAGACATTTGCATTGAATTCACCCATACCGCTATGGCCCACGGGCGCAGTCAAGGTCAACATGTCTAACCGCATGTGCTAGCTACTGTAGTATAAGTTTACAAAATTACTCACTCATTGTGTTTCTTAACGAGAAGAAAAATCATCGCGCTCGATATGTGAAGGTTAATAATTATTTGTTCACATCTTAGGAATTTGTATAAAACTAAATAGTAACTTATTAATGTTTCGATAATTACAGTATCATACAATTTAACGTAAAAATCATCTTCATCTTTAACTTTTCTATTGTTTTTAAGTTACCGTATCATAAAAGGAAATTATAAACAGGAAAAATACAAAACAACTAACGAATAAACAAAACAAGAGTAAATATAATAGCAGGAACTTACCGGCCGTTTGGTTTTGACGTAGCAGGGAGGGAAAATAGTGTTGGGACGTGTTTCGGCCATTCGCATTGTTGGAAGAAACAATGAAGCTGAAATATTGTTATTGTGTACGTTTTTAGAGCACGGTCAAATGAGATTACTGAGAAATGAAACTGGCTGTTAGGATTATTTTTATTTGTTACTATCTTTCCGCCGCGGCTCCGCCCGCGTTAACAGTTTTTCCCGTGGGAATGAGGCATTTTTCTACGATAAAAAGTAGCTTATGTTACTTAGGGTGAATGTAGCTTTCTAATGGTGAAAGAAATTTTGAAATCGGTTCAGTAGTTTTTGAGTTTATTCATTACAAACATACGCACACACACACAAAAATATAAATATTGCCTCTTTATAATATTATTACTAGCTTTCCGCCGTGGCTCCGCCCGCGTTAACAGTTTTTCCTATGTTACTCGGTGTAGCCTATGTTACTCGGGGAGAATGTAACTTATTAATGGTGAAATATTTTTTTAAATCGGTTTAGTAGTTTTTGAGTTTATTCATTACAAACATACACACACACATAAAAATACAAATCTTTCCTCTTCATAATGTTAGTATGACTACCAAGATACTACCACAGTCTCACCTCATGGAAAGCGATGACGACGTGGCCAAGACTCACGATCTCCCAGAAGATGCGTCATTATTCACTCTAACTTTGATAACTCCAAGGTTATACGAGTACGATTCAGGAATAATTGATGTGGGGAAATAATTCCATGCTCTGGCTATATATTTCGGTTCAGGTTTACTTGTTTTAAAACTAGTGTAAACATCGATTGTCGTCAATAGGCTATGTATGTCCCCGCCTAAGTACTTAATCCTACTTTAAATCAGGGTGAAAAGGCCCTAACCGATCTCAAAAAAATTTACCAAACATTCACAAATGAAACAAACACTGAAATTGATAGAAGAAATTTCGAGCGGAATAGTGCGGCATCAGTACATCTTGATGATTTCAATGCATAACAAACAATGTATCTGAATGTAAAATAAAATATCCACACACCCAAAAATATATGTAGTTGTTTTGCTTGCACAGTGGTCCGCCCTGCTCACGAGAAGGCCGTAAAGTTGTCACGCTCAGTGCGGTAGTAAATATCACATGGGGTCTCGGCCGCCCTCTGACGCGGGAAACCTCCATACGACGGTCTTGCTTATATACTTGAAGTTGTTTTGAGGGTAATAGAAAGATTTTCCTTTGAGGGATACGTAAGTAAGTAGCAAATTGTGTGAAGTATGCCAGTATAGAGATAAATTAATTATATTGATAGGTTCACGTACTTTCTATTCGACCAGACTTTTCCCAAAACTGACCAGTCAGTTTTAGGAAATATAATATCTACACTACAGTAAAATTATATTTGCAGCAAGTATCACGAGATTCAAGTACAAGTATTGGCTTAATTAATAATAATAATTTTAAAAATAATTGTAGAGATCTTTTTTAACACAATGTCTCATATTATGTTTGTTTTAACTGTTTCGAATTTATTTTTAATGAAAAGTATTGTCCCAGTTAAGCATTAATTAGCTTTCCAGTCAAAAATAATTTTGTTAAATCAACTTCAAATAAGCTTTTTTCAACTTTTTACGTAATCACTTTTAAAATGTTGTTTAAAGCAAGTTTAGTAACACGGTATGCTATCTTTATTAAAGTACCTAACAAATACAATATAACAGAGTTCCTTTGGTTTCCTATTATATCAGCCAGTCTACAGCATTCAGTTAGGCAACATACACACACGACTTGCAGCAAACACCTCCAGGGCGATGCAATAACACGGAGTGGCTCTCGGGGAGAGTTAGCACTGGATTCGTGTTACTGCACACTGGGCCAGAAACACTGAAGACGGAGACAGATTTAAAAATATATATTCATTCATATTAATTTATTTGCATATTATACATATTGAACTAATTGGTTCTATGTTTAAAAAATTTATACATCTCATCAAATATAATTGGTTGTTTTTAATTGTTACTTAATTCTGTTACTATGAACTAATTTATAGCATAATATTAATAAAAAACTTTAACCTCTAAAAGATATTTTTTGCATTAAATGAGTACATGATATATTAAAAATCATTCTTAGCCACGGCTTTATAACTCAAAAGATAAAAGAACACTTAAATTAAACTTCTAAGTTATTTAACAAATAAAAAAATACAACAATTCACCCGTCCCCCAACTAAAATCACAACAAACCCCTTAACGACCATCAAGCCAATGCTTAATTTATATAATAAATCACCGTCATAAAACGAACCAGCAAAATACCGACCGAAAACAATTTGTCCGGTAAATTTTTCAGCTCACCCACTGTGGGGGTGTAAGATTGATAGCTGCGCTAAGTGTTCCCCCGATATCACCTGAACTGCGCTCTCCGGCAAAATTGCGACTTAACTGTACACATTGACTTAGCCAAGTACTAGAGAAGACACCTCGAATAAATTCTATGCGCCTACATGGCGGCAGCGGGAGGCGGGCGGAATGCGCGGCTAGAAACGCGCCAGTAGGCGCGTTTAAAAATTATTATGGATCGAGGACAGTAAATAGGCTAACCAAATCTACTCAACAGTATCCCCTACTGATATAAGAACACTCTTTGATAAAACGGAGTTTAACGCTAAAATAAAAGTATACTACCGGAAACAAAACGTGTATAAACGCAAACACTTAAATCAACCTGTTTAATGAGTCCATGAAGTGTTCTCCTGTAGTCATCAATATTTTTTTAAATTGTACTAATCACAAGTAAGAGTCCGAGTTAGAGCGAGCGCGCTGTATACAGACCTCCTTGTGAAAACTGTTGACGTCTTGCTTTAACGCGTACCGTTAAATAATTTATAATAAATTGTGTGTCGTTGTTAGCAAATAATGTAGTAATGTAAGTATAGGCTATTAATTAAGTGCAGCATTATAGAAAGAAAAGAAAGAAAGAAAGAAAGAAAGAAAACACTTATTTTGGACACTATTATCTCACACGTATAGGTACATTACAATATAACATGTCTTTTAGTCCAAAAATGGTCTCCACTCAGCATTAGCTGCACGCAGAGACGACTACATGCAGCGCTGGTCTTCCGTGGAGCCAGTGAATATACTAAATACTTACACTAAAAAAACAATAAAAGCAAATACACGACTTATAACTATGTAACATAATATCAAACGTAACACAATTTAAAACTGAGGGGGTTTTATTGTCCTACTATCTTTATAATACTTGTAAAATGATAAATAATAAATAATAAAAAAGAAGAAAACAAAAGACAAACGCCATATAGCTTCAATATACATTAGCACGAGCGCGTTTCACGGGTGTCGTTTCTATGTACACTAAGTACAATATTAGTTCAATGACTAGGTACACCGCTTCAGGATCCTGTCTTCGGATAAGTAAATACAATAATGGCCGTGTAATTCTTGCAAAGGGGACATTTATGTCTTCGGTATGTGGCTTACAGGAGAGAGGGAATTCTATGGAAAGTCGTAGGTGATAATTTGGATTACATTACGAGTGAATATAAGCTGGAGTGAACAACAATGTCGATGGCACGGTGATCTTAAGTTCATTTTGTTTCTACGAGATAACAGAAATTTATTGCGGGGGATTTTCCATTATTTTATAGTCTTTTATATTTAGAAAAACTTACTTCTAGGGATATTTTTGTACTCATATTAAATAAGCAATCGATTCCATGCAACAGCTCATATATATCCCCACCGAGGGGCTCGAGCCTACCCTAATACCAGGGTGAATAGGCCTTAGTCGACCACGCTGGCCCAGTGCGGGTTGGTCAACTTCACACACAACCTTTGAATTTCTTCGCAAGTGTGTGCAGGTATCTTCACGATGTTTTCCTTCACCGTAAGAGCGTCGGTGGCCAAGTGGCTAAGCCTGTTGACTTCCATTCCGAAGTTCGCGGGTTCAAACCTCGACACGTACCAGTGTTTTCGATTTTCGAATTCATATGTACGTTTATTCGAGCAATTGATTAATAATACAAAACTTCATCTTTTATGTTCCTTGTTAGGACATCCTCGTATAAATCATATTTTAATATATGGACATTCCTGTATAGAGGATGTATTGCCATAATTCCTTACTACCCTTGCAGACGATTTATTCAACCATTGTTGTTTAGACAAAAAACTTTGCTTTTAATAAAAATTCAACGAGCTTTGACCCAAGAGCAAAATCGCCACTAACATTATAAATGCAAAAGTAACTGTCTGTCGGGTCTGTTGGTTTTGTTTGTTACGCGTTCACTTTAAAAATACTCAACAGATTTTGATGAAACTTGGTACAGAGATTGTTCCCGCCAAGAACAAGGGGCGAGTCTAATAAAACTCCTCTTTTGGGATTAATACTATTAAAAGCTTAGTAATTTTACAACGCAAGCAAGCGTTAAGTTGAATTGCTGACGCTCGAGTATCGAGTGTGTGTAGGTAGGACAAGGACATAAGCTACTTTTACTGCGGGAAAATACATAATTTTCATAGGAAACTCTATTAACCCATATATGCCCCTTGATTCGAAAATGAACAGATGCCTTATCTGCCCAGAACTATTTTGGACTTCCAATTGTCGTGAATTTCGGATATGTTTGTACTAATGTGTCTTTATTAACATTACAATTTGTTTTATAACTATCGATATTGGGTAAGGTAGTTTTTTTTAAGTGTTCGAAAACGAATCATTGGGCAAATCCTATATGTTTACTATAAATAAAAGAAGAATGTTTTGTTGACTGGTTTTCTTGATTCGTTTTCGAATCAACTAGCAGATACTGTACCACTTTTAGGCAGAGTTCTGGGCAAATATGGGTTAACAAGCGCGGAGCCGCGAGGCGGAAAGCTAAAGCTCCATACGCACTAAGCGGTTGGCCGCAGGAGGCGGTTGCAGTGGCGGTTAGTCGCAAGAGGCGGTAAATCGCGCGGTGCCTAGCCGTCAGTAGGACCGGAGCAACCGCAGCGGTTGGGCGGCAGCCGCATCACAGTGAGTATGTTAACTATTTTTTCATACATATTTTAGATACGGCTAGCCGCATAGTGCGTATGTAGCCTAATTTTCTATAAACTTGGAACGAAATTACGATGCATGTTTCCATCCTAAAATTCTTCACAAAATATTAAAGGAGCTAAGTAATTGGTGTGGAAACCGTTCACCACGATCCATCTTTCACGCGGCGCGGTTCCGCACTTAACCACTCGGTTAATGTGAAGATACATCGCTCGGTTTACTTAAGAGTGTGAGTGATGCGAGTTAATACCAACATGGTCACAAGTTTAGAGACCCCCCACACTCGTGCGTCGCGCATACAATCATAGGCAGCAAGGCGAGTGAAACAAAAGACAGACGCAGATGGTTGTTGGCTTGAAAGGCGCTAATGTGGGGTCTCTTATATTAATTGACTATCCAGCCAGTTACAAAAAGACAAATAACCCGCTCCCTTAAATTTTTCATTTTGCAGAAAGTGTTGAAACTCAGGAAATTTTGATTTATTTTCTCACTGATAAGTTATTGATTATCATCTAAGGTATTGATTTGAAATAAACCTGGAGTTTATAGGATGTCCTATTAGTGACTAAAATCTTATAATGAAGTAATAACTAAGTAGCGACTAACTCAAACTGACTCTAGTCACATGATGATTGAACAAACTTAATTTTGAAAAGGAATAAGTACCTACCTAATAAAAAACTAAAGTTAATTCTCGGTGAGTTCATGTGTCACATGATCGTTACATGCATGTTGAAGTTAAAAAAAAATTACTTCACAGAATATAGTTATGAAATAAGTTCAAATTACTTTTTATAAACTCTTTAATAGATAGTCTAGCGCAGCAAATAAATTAAAATTGCTCTCCCTTTACTTGTTAAAATCTAAATTCACAGAAATATCGAAAATAAATACAGTCTATAGTCCAGTCCAGTATTCTATTCTATTCCAATTTCAAGTTTCTAACTTATCACAGCCATTCTATTGGTGTCCTTCACTTAATTAAGATATTTTGAACTCAACGTCACCAAAACAGTGTTTGCTAAAAACAATATCTTGCGCCATAAATTATCCCTCAAACTCCAACAATGTCAGGAGTAACAACTGAGCAGTCTTAATTTATTAACAGAACACATAATATTTTGTCCCTTCAAGCAAGAATCTGTGCGGGGTCCTTTGCAAATGTGCCCACTATCCGTCAACGTCACTCCCCTTATTTATCACTTGGCATAACTATATCACTTTGTTTGCACCCCGTTCTGCAGTGCGTAATCCCTAAAACGTAGAAAATAAAACACAGTTTAGATCAGTTTTTTGTGTGATGACTGTAAAAGGTTGGTTACTTTGAGCCATATTTTTATGAATTCCAACTATGGCGTAGTTTTAGGGTTATATTCACGTTCATGTAAGCTTTAGTGGGAGAAACTACTGTTTACAAAGATTACAATTCACTTTGAATTTCAAAGGTTTGTTATAAATGATGCTTTGAAATTCAACTCATTAAATAAATTGGACTTAACTAAAAACAGACAAACATGACTATTCGTTGAGATCGTCTATCATTTGCTTTTTTTTTCTGGCAACATTACATTTAAAATTTAAGTCCAATTTTGTGAATCCAATATTATTTATTTCTGTGTTGACAAGAAAGGAAATACATTTTTAAAGTAAATAATATTACTAAGTAATTTTATAAAAACAAGCCCTAGGCTTCAATAATTAGGTATTTATATTCATTAACAATGTCAACAATTAAATTACATTTTATTCTGAAATGTATTTGGATAAAAAAATACAGAACCCGCACAAAAATTCTTAAGGCTGATAATTCTGTTCCCTTCATGGTTATTGGGCCTTGGGGAATATTCACTTTTTCACTAAGTCACTTTCTTGAAGACTGCGACATCAAGGTCATGCATTTACCCACGCAGCAATCATCCCTCTTTTTGAAAAACGACTGAAAATGGAAAAGTTTTGTTTGAGGTGTTGTATTGTTTAAGGAAAATGGTATGGCGTAAAGATGTGGAATATAAAAGGAGGATAAATATTTTTTATGACGCATGCTTATTGCCACCTTTTGCAGTTTTCAAATTTTCTTGTTTTTCTCTTTAATATTTATTATTATGAGTGCGCTTGATTATAAAATGTGTTCCGTTCCGTTAACAGCTCATATATGTCCCCACCGAGGGGCTCGAGCCTACCCTGATACCAGGGTGAATAGGCCTTAGTCGACCACGCTGGCGGGTGCTCAACAGTGCGGGTTGGTCAACTTCACACACAACCTTTGAATTTCTTCGCATGTGTGTGCAGGTTTCCTCACGATGTTTTCCTTCACCGTAAGAGCGTCGAATAAACGTACATATGAATTCGAAAATCGAAAACACATTGGTACGTGCCGAGGTTTGAACCCGCGAACTTCGGAATGGAAGTCAACGGGCCTAGCCACTAGGCCACCGACGCTCTTATAAAAATGTGTATTATTACGAAAATTAATTTTCCTTTTATTTTTAAATAATGTCAACTTATTATTATAACGATAGTTAATATTTTTAGAAAATTAAGAAATACTCATTTTTGAAACCCGGCTTCCAAGTGTGGGAATTGTGTCAACCCTTTTTAGGGGGAGGCCTATTGTAAGCTGAACTTTACAAGTACATAGTTAGTAATAGTACCTAATTATTTTTGACGATTTTTCAACTTATCTACACAATTTAAAATATTCTTCATATAATATTATAAGTTGTTTACACAACATGCGCTCGACTTGATCGATTGATTGTTACTTTAAATAAACTTTTATAAATAAAATCTTTACATTTAACTTATTTCTTAAATTAACAATCGTAGTCCTAAAAAACATATTAGCGATTTGGCTTCAAAACTAATGCAATATCAAAATTCCAGCTCGCTTAGAAAGTTGCCAGCCAAATTAATAGTTCAATGTTATTGTAATTACGCTTGAACTATTTCAAAATCGGTAAATCCGATCGGCTTGTGGTGTACCAAATCAGCTGAGAGTCTCTACAATGGTGAATAGTTAATTCTAATAATTTGGTATTAAAATTGAAATTTTGTTTAGTGATCTGTGAAATCGCTTATTATTATTACAGCGTCGAGTATTTGTCGGCCCGTGCTCGAATTTGTGCTTCAAAATTATATATTTATCGGAATTTAGAGCATTTAAAGCTTGCTTAAAATGCATAATGTATTATTAAATTATATAAAAAAAACATTTATTATTATTATTATTTAAAAAAAACCGCGTCAAAATCCGTTGCGTAGTTTCAAAAATTTAAGCATACATAGAGATAAAGGGACATAGGGACAGAGAAAGCGACTTTGTTTTATACTATGTAATGATTAAATTATCATTTGAATCTATTATCACAAACCCACCCTCCAACCACCCTCTACCCTTTTCTCTCAACGACACATTTATAATAATTATAATAAAATTACAATAATTACAACAATACAAAATTAAATATTCTTTTTGACACCAGAAATAAATAGTACTGTTACAAATTTAAAATGTCAAACAAGAAGCCAATAGGTGGTTATTTACTGTGGTTATTTATTAATTTAATTAGCATCTATAGTAATTTTATGCACTTAAATTTTACCTTTCAATCGACTAAAAAAGAAAGAGGTTTTTAATTTAGAATGTATATTTTTTTTAAATTTAAATTAGTACCTAGCTGTCCACCCGCGGCTAGGCCCGCGTTGTTTTTTTACTTGTCTGTGCACAGTTTTCCGCAAGAATGAGTTGTTTTCCCGTAGTAAATAGTATCCTAAATGTTTAACGGGAATAAAAGGCATCACTATGCAAAATTTTATTTAAATCGGTCTAGCGGTTTCAGAGACTAGTCCTTACAAAGAAATCTGGAAAAATTCTCTATCACTCCTAACATTCCTTTGGCTTGACTTTTAGCTTTTTTTTATATGTAAAGATATTAAACCTCTATAGTTTTATTATATAGACCTGTATCATCATCACGTATTAAGTCGAATTTACAAACCCTCAGTCAATTTTCTAACACTATCTTTGAAATAAAATAAATACTCAGAACATACCTTATACATTTCATTGTCATATTATTGACATAGTTTATAAAATCTTATATAAACGGCGATAAAACTTACTAAGCTAATAATATTCCTGAAAGTCTACACAGCGTCAAACTTGAAAGCTCAAAAACTAAAGGTAAATGTTGTTTGTTTGCGGCTTTTGCGCTTTGTACACATTATTTTGTGTTTTTACGGGTCTTTACGCGATAATTTTAAATACCGCGGCAGGTGCTTCTCCGCCAAAACTTCGGGCAAATATAAGGTACCTACCGTAAAATATACCTATTTAAAATTATCGCGTAAAGACCCGTAAAAATACAAAATAAAGGTAAATATGCTACAACCCTTTGCTACAACCAGATAATATTATAGAGGTAGTCTATAATGGGCCCGATTCTACATATTACGCTCTAACTTAAATTTAAAAATCATATGTTCCTTAGAGAATAAAATATACATAGAGCACGCGCATCGCTCCGCTGCCTTTATGTCAAGCGTAAGCAAATTTTGGCAGATTTTGTATGGGCGGTGAAATCAATAACATTTTTCTTTTTTGATTTGTTCCTCGAGTCATGTTTGCAACTTATGACGACACATTTCAAAATGTTCTCCTATTAAACTTATTTTCACCGGGAAAAATAATCAGCTCCGATAACCATTTGATACTAAACGAACGCGCTGAAGATATTCGGACTGTTCATATCCGTGCTTACGGTTCATACTCGATAGGCGTACTCTATCCCTCCCAGAAATTTTCCTATTTATACTCTAAGATATGTTTCTTTCACGTTCTTAGAAAGAAAAGGGACAAGTGATTGCCAACCTACATTTAGAGATGTCAAAGATCGATTTTACGCGTAGTTTAGCAGGCTTTTAAAAACATCCCGACTAAATTAAGCTGAATTTGACCGCTGCGCTGCTTATTTTGAATATCATTCATTCAAAATAAAAATTCATTCATGTCCCATCCTTTTCAATTCCCATATGAATGAAAGAGACCAACATTTCGATATTTTAGCGGCCACGGCAGAATTGAGCCCAATATGCAGTGCTTACTTTGCACTAGTCTAGAAATTATTATGTTCTGTGCAAACCGTAGCTTGTAGCAAGCCCGTAGCACTCCACTACTGCGAGCTACGATAGTGCTGCTACGAACCTCTACGAACCCCTACGTAGACCATACGTAGACAGTTTTGTTCGTACTAACTTTAATATACGTGCATGCGAAATTAAAACCAGTTTAACACGTCAAATTGGTTACACCGATATATATTTAAGAAATGAATGTATAATATACATACATATAAAAAAAATAAGTATCTGACTTCTATGTTTCCAAATTAATTTGAACTTTACAATTGTACAGTCAACTGACTAAATTTGTGTTTGTCTAGTGTACCGTTTTGTATAGTCTGTGTTGGTCATAAAGAATAGCTAGCTGACTGTACATGAATTGTTTATATGAGAGGGAGGAAACTAACCAGTAGTGATCCCTACACACAGGCCTACACGCTATCGGACCCTATGACCCTACAGGACCCTACTGGAGCCTAATTTCCCTACCTAACCATATAAACCGTGTATAAATACACATATAAATAAATACGGGATGTCCGTTACCGTGAGACCTAAGGCAACAGACGGAAGTGGGGAAGGAAAAGAGGGTTGTGCACGACGTGCAATGTGCACAGGAAATGGTTTTCTCACTACCACTCAACCAGGCTCAGAAGAGTGATCAGATCAGTGTCTGACGGCGAAAGGTGTCTTGGCCGTAGTGAGAGGATGCTGGAAGAGAGCATCAAGGGTGGACCCCTGTCCACGCTTAACATCAAGCACGCTTGTGTGGGATAGGGCTCGACCACTCTTGCTAGTGGGAGTACTCGACCACTCTTGAATGTGGGAGGAAGGATTCGTCGACCAAATGAAACACGCAGTCCAAGGTTACAATGTCGTCTGTTTATTATTCCAAATATTACAGTTTATATACTAAGTTAACTCTACGCACACACCTAAACTAAAATCTTTGTATATTGTCCGTGTAAAGTAAGTACGCAGCAATTATTTTGCGAACGCGCCTACACAGGTCATTGCTCTGCTGACTGGCATGTTCCGAAATGAACAACAATCTCAAACATAAAGTTTAAAAACAATGATTTTATACTTTTTAAACACACACAACAATGATTTTGTTTAATGCTATGCACAAAACAATGAAATACATGAAATTAGATTGGACCATCGTGTTTAAGGGATCATTATTTAACTAAAAGTTGTTATTAACAATCCGACTAAGGAAACTCATACAGTGATAGACCTAGTTTTTACCTACTGAAATAAAATGAACAGTATATAACAGTATATAATAATAATAAAAGTATACCTAGTTTGTTAGGCGTAATGTAGGCATAAACAACCTATCTACAATCAGATCTTAGATTTGTATGCTAACTAGCGACCTGCCCCGGCTTCGTACAGGAAAATGGCTATTGTGGGTTATTCCTAAGTATATTATGCATGTATTATACATATAAACCTTCCTCTTGAATCACTCTACCTATTAAAGGAAACTGCATCAAAATCCGTTGCGTAGTTTTAAAGATTTAAGCATACATATGGATATAGGGACAGAGAAAGCGACTTTGTTTATACGAGTACTATGTAGTGATGTGAAGTAGCTTGAAGTTCAAAATTACCCTTAAAAACCAATTCCCTTCTCTCTATAGTATTTGCATAAGTTAGCGGCACACATAGGGGCGGCAAACGTTCGCCACGGCCGCTTGGCTGCGCGAATTCACTTTATTTGCTTATCTTCACTTTGAAAACTACTGTTTTGAAGTTAATATCCCATATAAGTTATAAGCAGAAGATTCACTTAGCGATATTATTCAAATAAATAGCAATCCTAGCCTTAGCTCCGTTACTACATTTCTAGGTCGTTTATTGTGTTTGAGAACCTAGAACGATCCTAAATCATTTTACTTTCTTTGCGACGATTTTGAGGTAAAGGACGTAATATATCATTGGATATTATTTTTATTATAAACTTGTTCAATAAAGAAAGTATAATTTATATTTATTTATTGCTATAAGCCGCGGCGGATACACCTTAGGAAAGAACATATGTCACCTTTTATTACGGGAAAATTTCTTATTCCCATGGGCGAAACTGTTGACGCGGGTGGAGCCGCGGCGAAAAGCCAGTTATGAATAATTTATTTGTATATCAATATAATATTATATAAAAATCAATGCCACTTTTCGTTGTAATTTTATAACCCAAGAAGAGTCTCACCTGATCTCGAGAAGAGTCAGATGGTTTATGTGAAGTTTGCACAAAATCGGTCGAGCGGTTTTTCATTTACACGTAGCGAAGCACGTACCGGGCTGCTAGATTTTCATATGAATATAAGCATTTTTCGGCTTGTAAAGTTGCGTACCCGTATACAGATTTTACAATGGACATGGAATTGAAGGGCCTGATTGTAATTGAAAGCTGCGCTTACGGACTACGCCTTGTATGCTTATGAATATTCTACTAGATAATACCAAGTTTAATATTGAGCTAAAATGCATAGTGTTAAAATTTCGCTAGTCTCTATGGCTCTTCTGAATTTATATTGTTTTGGTAGATAGGTACTATTATTTTTTTATATGCTATTATATTACTACCTTTACTACTTTATTGTTACTACTTGTAGTCCGCCCGCGGCTACGCCTGCGTAGTTTTATTTTTTCTTTTCCGTGCAGTTTTCCGTAGGAATAAGATATTTTCCCGCAATAAAAAGTATCTAAGATATTAACCAGGGATATAAGGTACCTCCATACAAAATTTTATTAAAATTGGTCTTACAGTTCCGGAGATTAACCCGTACAAAAAGACAAACAGACACACAGAGAAAAAATAATTAAAAATTATCTGGATATAGATCAGTTCTTACATCGCCCTGACTCGATTAAAAAAAATTCTATATACAAATTTTCGACATCTACAGTAAAGGTATATTACACAAAATCAAATCACTTTTCGACGTCAAATTTTTATGAAGTTACTAAGTTTTGCTCAAACCAAGGCTTTCTAGCTATAGCTATAATAAAACTAAAATATGACATTAGATAAATAAAAATAAATAATTGGCAGTTATCCAATTTGCAAAGTAAGGAAATATGTGATTGACTAGATTTACGAAAGTTTCCAATTTATTTGGAAGAAGTTTGTATGATCAACAAAAAATATCATGAGAGTAAATACTTAAGAACCTATATAAAAACATTGCACATTTTTTTATTTATGTAAGAGATGCATTTTATTTTTAAGAGTTTTATTTTGTATCGTCTAACCCAAATTAATTTTTATATTTTTAATACAAATTTGAAATAACTGTTCTTTTAATAGTTTTTTATTTCTGTCTTAGAAAAAAGACAAAATCTGTTCTTTGGAATTATTTTATACCTGCACAAGTAACATTATAATGAAGAATCATTTTTTTTTTCAGGTTATTTTTTAAAAGTCTAAGCTTTTGTTTGATACTTACCTAGCGTCAAGTTTTAGTACTTAGCAACTTTATTTCTCTTACGAAATTTTCCTTACATAGGTACAAAGTACAACATTATAGTTGATAAGAAAAGTTAAAAGTCTATTAAATTTGTCATCATTTAAAAAGGCTACACTAAGCACAAAATTTCTCAAACGAGTTGAAATTTTTTTTGTGTTCTTCATTTACAGAATAATTTTTGGCGAAAGAAATACATTTATGATTGAATTATTTGCTGTCGCTACTTTATCTCACAATAAACCTCTTATTTCGATCAGTTCAAGTTACGTTCCGTTTTACGAGAATAAGCTAAGCATTAAGAGCGGATGCTCCACGGTTGATTAATTGGCGAAAGCTTCTTCAATAAATGTTTACTACAGCCGATGTCATATCCACGTTATTGCTATCTTTTAGTGCTTTGATGGGTTCGCGCACTAGTTGATGTCCGCGGCTTTGGTTAGAGAGATAAAGTTTATTATTCATTAAGTTTACGAGTTTTCAATTTTATCGTGGAGAATTTTATTTTTATTATGAGTGTTGAAGATATTGCTGTAACTCGATTTCGCAGGTCCGGTGAAGCTTGATTGGTCGTACTTTTTCAACACAAGCATGAATTTGAATTGTGAACTAAAGTGAATTTAAAAAAAAAGACACAATTTTGATCCTGTCTTATTTCTTCTTCAGCAGAAATCTTTCATCTACCGTTGGTCATAATTATGCATCTCTAAAGCACCTCCATGCGGCGCGACCCTCCGCTTTTTATGTAAATAAATAAATATCTTTATCTATCTCTGTAATCATCGACCACCGCCTAAGGTTTCTAATGTGGCTCCTGTAACGACTATTGTCGTAGACAGTAACCGAAACCAACGGCTTTGCGTGCCTGCCTACTGAAGCACGGAATCATCTTTATTTTCAGACCAACAAATAATTCAGCCTGTACAGATTTCCTCACCAAACTGGGTGAGACTTCACAAAATGATATTTTTTCTTTCAAAATTCAAAGTTCAAATATTTTATATAAAATGTTATATCTCATCTTATCTTCGACGATGCACCACAAGGATTCAAACCTGGGACCTCCGTTATGAGAAGCTATCGTTTTACCTTTCAGCTATACGGTGGTTGATATTGCCCTATTTCTTAATACGAAAAAACTATGTAAGACGATGCTAAGATGTAACATCTCTCTCCGTCAAAACGACAAACAGTTCCACAAAATATTATTATAGAGAACATCAAATCAGTAGTCGATATGAGTTAACTTAGAAGGCCTTTTCGATCGTCAAACGCTGACAAACACATAAAACCACCATTAGAGTCAGATATTATCATTCTGAACACAGTAAATATAACATTAGCTCCTATCTGGAGCAAAAACATGTTTGAAAAACGATCTCATGTTTCAAATATGATGCGGTTGATAAGTTTTATTTAGTATATATAGCTATAAGTTAAGTGGTCATTACACTACTCTATCTTTCTTTTATGTTTGTCAAATTACTACTCACTTATGAAATTTATCAAATATTGCTATTCATAAATATCTAAAAGTACAAACTTACGATAATTTATAAACACTCACTTCTGCCTATTTCTTAGGTTGTTGCAAGCCACATAGGAAAATATAGCATTGAAAATATATAATGTTTTGAGGAAATGAATAATCTAACTTTATTTTTCATGCTATATGCTTATTACCAATGGCAGATAAAATACTAATAATCTTACAGTTACTTACTTACTGGATACATATTATTTAATATTACTTTTAAAATTGTATAGTGGATAAAGGATCTGTATCATCTAAATAGCAACAACAGTTAACAACATAACAGTAATAGTTGTGATAAGAGTTTTCATCAAAATCTAGTCGTTTTAAGGCCCGAGTTCACCAACAAACATAACCGTTGGTTAGTGTTTAAACATACAAAATAAATGCCAAACGACCGTTTAAACACTAACCAATAAGCAAGCAGCAACACTAACCAATGAGATTAGGTTAAGTTAGCTTTACGTTTGACTGTGGCTAGTTCCAAATTATTCAAAATTTCAAAGAATAGTTGAGGTTGTCGGTTCATTTCAATATTTCTCGGTAGGCCTTTCTCAATGTCAAGTGTGTGAGAGACAAGCTTGTCATTCGCAACAATATCTCACGATTTAAGATCTTAATTCGTAGAAATTACCTAAGTAAATATATTATAGACTAAGAAAGAAATTCAAATATTGCTCTC